>JAIFHC010000344.1:0-50000 GCA_021229015.1 Solen grandis | reverse complement strand
TTCATACTCAAAATAATCGTGAGTAAAACGTTCATAGTCAAAATATACTCATCTTTCGTAGACGATGTATCACTTCTTTGTGATAGACTGGTCTCCGGCTCCAGGCTTGATGACATGAGGACAGTCCCTTCGGAAATGACGGAAGTCGCCACATGCGAAACAGGCGCCTGTTGGCACGAAACCGCTGCCGAAGGAAGGACCGGTTCGAGCTCCTTGGTAGCCACGAAAGGATCTATCTAGAAATGGCTGCTGAATAAACGGCCTGACAGGAAACATCGAAGATGAAGGCATAAAAGCAACATCACCAGCACTAGGATACCGACTGACTGTTGCTGTAGCAGCGTTACTCTTGCTTGAACTTGTATACCGCTTGCGTCTAAGGGTCCGATTCTCGGCCTTGTAGATTTTGGGCTTATCGTCACTATCGCTGGCTACTGGGTTGTTTTCGTACTGCCTCACCGTCTCCCACCCACCGGGAGACGAATCTGCTATACGTATAAGTTTATTACGTTTTCTGATCTTTGCGCCTGCTTCCTTCAATAACTCGGCACAATAGCACACATTACTGTGTTCAATGGCCTAGATAGCCTGCTTTACTGTGTCCTTTAAGTCCGTGTTAAACTCGAAATTGGCCTTGTTCCTTGAAATTTCCACACTAAGTCCTTAATAGTGATTAGCTTCTTGACTTCTGTTTTTACTTTTTACACATAAACGATTTCCTTGTACCTCTCTCGCGCAAAGATGACACATCTTGTCTTAATTCAGACAAAACCTGCTGAATTTGCAAATCAAGTCCGCTGCCAGTTTGACCACGTGGCTGTTCTTCACACATGGTTGAAATTACCAGTCAAAATTAACGGTGTTGCACTGTCGGCTGCCCAAAGCTGAATGACTTAACTAATGGAGACGCGCACGGAGAGCACGTGCCTTACAGCGACACCAACCCGTATATATTTCACAACAAGGGAAATTATTTATCTGCTCATTCATTTCATTCAAATGCAGAAAAATACATTTTCTAATTTCGCGTGTGGGACATTAGTGGCTGAGATAAAAAAAGTTCAACGTTGAAAACTTTTCAACGGGGTCATTTTTTACACAAGTGCACAAAATGCATCTTAAGGTTGAGATAAAATATTAAAAATCACATAGGAATAAAACAAATATATGTTTTATTTTTTGTTATCATTAATCTAAGCTTTTACTATCTACATGGGCGAAACAAAAAACTTCGAAAGATGTTGCATTGTGATGTCGTGATTGGTTGTTAAAGCCACACCCCCTCTTTTCCTTTTTTTCTTCAGATGTTATATCTCGTCATAGAAAATGAATTCGACAAAATTTAAGATATATGTAAGATATTCAACAACTTATCTATATGTATGCTTTCATTTCATTTTGTTACATTTATATCTCATGAGGTTAAGACTGATAAGAAAATGTGTTTATACATTAATTGCAATATAAAAGCTACCGTTTCTTGTTTAAAAAAGTGTATATGCATTAATTGCAATATAAAAACTAAAATTTTGTATGCATTAATTGCAATATAAAAACTAAAATTTTGTAAAAATAATTTGTGTATATACATTAATTGCAATATAAAGATTACATTTTTTGTTAAAAATTGTATTTATACATTTTTGCGATATAAAACTACCATTTTTGTGTAAAAATGTGTAAACATGTATACATTAACTGCAAAATAAAGACTACAATTTCTGTAAAAAAAATGTGTACATGTATATAAATTAATTAGTTTACATGTTTATTAATAATAAATGCGTATATACACACATTAATTACAAAATAAAAATATCAATTTCTATAGAAAAAATGTGTTTATAGATTAATTGCAAAATAAAAGCCATATAGTTAGAGAATCCTACTCGGATATAGCAGATCATGGGTTTGATTCTTAACACTATAACTCTTAATTGTTTAATAAAGCTCTTTTGATTTTAAAGGGCTTGGAAATTTAATACGTCAATTAAAGGCTTTTCCTACAGTAACAGTTCTTTTTACAGTAAAGACCAAAACATAATCTAGCGAAGAGAATTTTCTTAAACTTAGTATAATTATAAAGACTAACACTAGAAGCAAATTTATGGCAAAAAATTGGGGCCGGATTCTTCTTTCTGAGTTATCTGCTTATCGTGCATTATTGTCATATGGAAGTATTTCCTGTTTGTGCTATGGGATTTCCTTTCCTTTTATTGAAGAAATTCCCAACATTCACTTCATCCATCCATTTCCTCGAGTAAACTTCCAAATAACCGGATAATGATTTACAACAAGAAATGATTTAGTGCGACATGTTGCGTCAATTAGTAGTTACTGTAGAAAAATAACAAAAGATTTATAGTAGGGCAAAACTAGACATATATCATTATAATACTATTTCAATTATAACCCTTGTCATAGATATTCCCTCTGTGCAACGTTTCATAGCAGAGACCTCCATTGTGACCATACCACGTGGTATATGACATCACAAGCAACAAACATTATTAAAATAAAACTGCTGTAAATATTTTATTCCGTCACAAATTTTAACGGGATATAGCTCATGCGAAGCAGAAAATTGTGCACTACACAAAAGCCCTAATGGTTCCTCTTTTTTTTTTTCAGATGTACATACTTTCCTAATATTCGGGAAAAAATTACTAGTGCTTTACGTGTTAGCAAACTCGGGAGATTAGAAAAACTGAGCATCTGACAAGAGACGCACAGGGACATTTGTGCAGAGCATATTTTCCACTTCGCATGCGCTATATATACCATTAAAGATAATAAAGAAATAAAATACTGACAATTTTTTCCTTCTGAATCGATGCAAAATATGCTTTTCGCGATAGCGTAAAATGTCGTTATATACCACGTGGTATGGCCACACTGTGCCTCTGTGAACTTGGATAAAAAAAACATAAAGGAGTAGTAATGTAGGGACGAGTTCACAGAAATCGACTTTTCGACTTGCAGCAGATGCATCCGTCATTCGGCGTTAAAACATGGACGTTTTACCAGCCCACGTTTGCGACGATATATACCATTTCCTAGTAGAAAACCCGTTTATATCTTTGAAACATATTCTCGGATACGAGATGTACAAAATGGCGTTATACGAAACGCGTAGAAAACCAACGATGAAGACCAAATCGTATATTAAACGTTGGTTAAGCGAAAAGTCCACTTTCGGACAATTTAAAACGTTTTTAATACGTTTACTCGAAAAATATGGCGTTAAAATTAACGTCGAAGCGCTCATAATGGAAGATTGGATGAAATATGTCGCTACCGATAATGAGGTCATCAGGCGTATTTTTCTATAGAAAAATGGTAAGGGAATAGAACATACTCTGGGATGTAAAAATCTCTACGCAGAACAGCATTTTCTTATGTTATTATGCGATTTGAAGGCTATGCAACTTTAAGAAAATATATGTCATACTGTACAGTATTATAAATGACCGATGTATTAGATCGGAAAAGTCATTCTACGTCTAGCTATCTGAAGGTATGGACGTGTCGGACGCGAGCGACTGGAATCGGAGAGACATGAAGTTCTACGACGACCGACTGGAAACGTTTAAGTTTTGGCCAAAGCAAATTAAACCAGAGCCGTTCGCATTGGCGAGAAACGGATTTTTCTACACGGGACAATACGACAAGGTTACTTGTTTTTACTTTGTTTATACGCTTGGTAACAGCGTGATGATCCATATCGGGAGCATCGGCAGTGGTCACCTTCTTGCGCGTTCCTGAAAATGATCGGTGGCGAAAAGCGCGAAAACGAATCGCGAACCTGTTACTTCGATATATAGCAAAGGATATCGATTTTCTCAACAACGCGTAGCAACACTAGCGTCACCGTCTATAATTAGCAAACGACGTAATTCTTCAGACCAATCAATTGAGAGTAATCATTTTTATATCTAGCTTAGACCCTCGGAATGCCTCATTCCGCTCTAACTCGTCGAAGGGGAAACATCATGTCTACCAGAATTCAACTGACTGACGCACCCCACAGGGTTCTGAACGAAAATCAGAAAGCTCGTTATTTACAAGACATCGGAAAAGGATTGTTTCTGTTTGACAGCGTGTTTAATGGAACCACATACATTCACGTGAGAAAGTTGTTAGCCGGAAAAATTCCGACCAAAGACGGGATCGCGTTAACGTTACAGAGATGTAACGAACTATACGCTTTTCTACCGCACCTCGATACGATTGTCGGGGGAATGGAATTGGGAGAAGACACGTTCTATCGACATCACCTCGGCGGAAACTGGTACGTAACCGCGCAGAACGGATTCAACTGCGTGGATATTCGAAACTTCTGGCTACCAGAAGGGGCGGAGGAGATTTGCGCCACCAGAAAAGGCGTTTCGCTATCGCTCGATCAGTACAGAGAGCTGAGAAACGGACTTCGTACGATCGACAGTTTCGTACCCGAACTTCGAGATGTGATCCCCTGCTATACGATGGACAATCATAACGTATCGGAATGTTCGAAGTGTTGTCCGAAGTAAACTCATTTTGGTTTATATGTATATATAACTGTATGCGTGTATGTATTGAATATTTTACTACCAACTATTGTATACATGTATTATTTTTGTACATTTTACTGTAATCGTATTTCAAATAATATATTATATTCGTATGTTTTGCATATTTTACCGTTGTCGTATGTCGAATTATATATTTTTGACATTTGCGTATTAATAAATATAACTTACAAACTGCAGGCTCTCCGTCTTGTATAAATACCCGGGTTTTACATCTCTTTTATATCAGTTTAACAGCGGATTCGAAAGAGATAACATGATTATAACGAACGTTGTGTGTAGCGCTAAGCTACGTTATTCCTTCGATTTAAGGCAGTTATGCCGGCAATTAGGTAACGTTAAATATCATCCCGGTAGATTCACGGGGCTCGTGTGGCAACATAAGAAAATAGGCGGAAATTGCCTGGTTTTTCCTAACGGCGTCATTAACTGTAACGGTAAAGCCCGCTGTTTCAAAGAAGATATAAAAAGATTAAGGAGATACGCTCGCTGCTTGCAAAAATTAGGTTATCCAGTACAATTCACTGACGTCAAGATACTGACAGCATCCGCCTATCATACACTGAGCGCCGGGCTAGATTTACAGACACTAGTAATGGAAAGACAAGCCGTCTACGAACACGATCTATTCCCCGCAGTGATACTTAAACGAAAAGGTATCACATTCAGTTGTTTCCATACGGGTAAAATTATCATTACCGGTATAAAGGGAGTATCCGAATTTGATGACGTCATCTATCCTACGCTTATCGAACTGGAACTGTATAGCGTAAGAATCTAATAATCGAATGTTTCTTAAACGACATGGAAGACTCTAAAGTTTACCGTAATATACGCTTTTTGCTGCATCTTAAGGACGCCCCCTTGTCTGAGAGAAAAAACATGCTCATGAATATTACGTCCAGTCAACTAGAAGCCGTGAGCGAAGTCGCGCTCCGGGTGGTAAATGGCGTCGTGGCTCCCGCGAGAAGGGACGTCCAGCTATTTAGCCGGAAAAGAACGCTACTAAGAACGCTAGCATCCTCAGACGTTTCACCGCGTAGAAAGAAATCTTTAGTTAGACGCAATCATTCTCTTATCCCCGCCTTATTGAGGACCCTCTATTTGATACCAGTCATTACGGACGAGGTCCGCACCGCGCGCGAGTCATGAGGTACGAAGACTACTTGAAGAACATTTATTACGACCCCTCTCACCCGGCGTCGTATTCTAGCTCGGATAAATTGTACAGAGCCGTGAGGAAAGAAGGGAAATTTGTACTGAATAAAGCTAAAATTGAAAAATGGTTAAAGAAACAAGAGACATATACCGTACACAAAGCTATCGTCAGAAAACACACTCGTCAACGCATCATATCGCCGTATATAGACTATCAGTGGGAAGCCGACGTGGCGTATATGAACCAGTTTACGAAACAGAATGACGGTTACGGTTATTTTCTGCTCGTGATTGACATATTTTCCAAATACGTTTGGACAGAACCGTTGAAAACGGTGCGAGGATACGAAGTTGCCACCTCCTTTCGAGCTATTGTCGATGAGGGTCGCCAACCGCAATGTTTGAGAACGGACGTCGGTAGCGAATTTAAAAGTCAAGCGTTTCAGAAGATACTGAAAATGCAAGAAATTAAACATTTTTATTCGCGCAACGAAACCAAGGCCGCCGTGGCCGAAAGAGCCATTAAAACTATCAAAATGAAATTATCCCGCTATATGACCGCGAAACTCACCTCCACCACTTCCATCCTCCACCACCTCCACCCTCCACTACCACCACTCGCCACCACCACCCGCCAAACCACCACCGCCACCAAATCCATCGCCACCACACCACCACCAACACCACCTCCACTCAACACCACCACTCGCCACCACCACCTCCACCTTCATATATACATGAACATTTATCAGCTTGAGGAAATACTACGGAACTATCCGGTCACAGTATGCGCTTCCGATCAGCTACGCGAAGAAAGGGGGCGTTTCGTCGTTTGTAATACCGATTCCAGCGACGGCTCGGGAGAGCATTGGACCGTGTTCTACTTTCCGTACAGGGGACCTTACGAGTATTTCGATTCTCTCGGAAACGAACCTAAATATTACGAAGCCGGATTCGAAAAAGTTCTCGATAGAAAATACTTACGCGTAGAAGGACAGTTACAACAGTCGACGTCAACCGTTTGCGGGTTGTATTGCGTTTATTACGTTATAAAACGTTGCGGCGGACAGACCATGAAACGCATCTTGCAAGTATTTGGCCTAAATCGACGACGCAATGATCGTTTGGTAGTGACTAAAATGATTTATCTCCTACCTATGATACTGTAGACACGTATTTGTATATTTATGTATATATATATATATATATATATATATATATATATATATATATTACTCGTAACAATAAAAAAAACAACTCTATATATCCGTTCGTTATTTATAAACTACCCTTCTACAGAAAAATAAAATCAATGATGTGTCCGTTGTATATAAACGTATTTCTATTGTCGATACATAATACGGTTACTGTAAGTGGTAATCGATATTTAAAGCGTGCGCGTGTATATGCGAGGATTATTTTGCCCCTAGTAAGTAACGTTACTACTACTTCTACTACTACTACTACTGCTGCTACTACAAATACTCTATTACATAAACAAAAACTACAAAAACAAAATGTAAAGAAGCATTGTGATAACGCCTCACAGTCTCGATTTATTCAAACGCATTAATATCAACATAAAAAAGACATCATCAACAACAACAACTACTGCTACTATTACTACTACTTCGTCCACGTACGTTTGACAAAAAAGTAAATGAATAAATAAAATCGTATGGTACGGTTCTCGTGATAACGTAAGTAATTTATTCGTAATTAAGACATATACGTTTAAGAAATGATAAACTAAGCTAACACCGAGCTATAATTATGTATAATAAGTTATCAACGAAAAGATACTCATAAATAAATATAGCCTAAATAGAGTAGTTTTTTAATACACCGGCTTTCGTACACGTGTCCCGGAATTTTCGCAACTTTCTCTACATAGTTTTAGCAAATTTCGCTCAAATCGTTCAGGAGAGATACGAGCCAGTGAAATATGTCGCCTCGAGGGTCGCATTACGATATAAATATAAAGGTATCCCTACGTTAAAAAAAAATAACGTTTTGTTCAGAAGCGATTTTTCAAACGATTTTATGCGATTTTCGAAGCCTCGTATGCATCCATATTTGTTACGTTAAACCGTTGAAAAACCGATCCTAAGCAGCTCGCACTCGTTAAGGGAGAGAGAGAGAGAGAGAAGGAAAGGGGGGGGGGGGGGTTACATATGCGTTCCAATGACGCGTTCGACTATTGGTCGGTTTGAATTCTGACCGTTGTGTATAGGCCCGGAGAACTTCGTAATGGAAAAATCGATCGCGAGACCGATTTGAAATTCCCATAAACGAATGATATTATTGAATGATTTATTTTTCATTTTATTCTCGTAGTTCCGCCTTATTTACTAGACTTCCAGTCTTTATAAAAGAATACCTACGAATAATATTGCCGAGCGAGAGGGCGAAACATAAAAAATAAAACAAAACGATAGAACAACGCGCGCATTAGGGGAAATATGACGAGAAAGAGAGAAATGATAGAAAAAAAATAGTATTAATACGCATATAGAGAAACGAACGTTAGAACATACACGCGAACAAAACGCGCGCATTACGGGGAAATATGACGAGATAGAGAGAAATGATAGAAACAATAACAATAATACGCATATAGATTAAAATGTTCGGTTTAATTCGTAAACGCGGAGTCATACAGTAAATAATCATTATACGTCCGAGGACGGGTGAGACATTTGTTTACATATCAAATAATTGTAAGTCGTAATAGAAAAGCGCATCCAGAAATGAAGAATTACCTGAAAGGAAGGGAGAAAAAAGATAAAACACACGCACGCGCGCGGTCATGAAGAGAGGAAAGAGAAAAGAAAATTCGTTTTATGTCAATAATCGATAACGCAATACCCTACCTGCCTACCCGCGTTTAAAACTTTTATCATCGAGTCAGTTACGGCCATGTAATTATTAATATCATTGTGAAGTCGACAAGGATCGCCGCGGGCGAAACTGCGTTTTCCCATAGTCGAACTAATAGTGAGTAAATTCTAATTAAGGGATGCGGATTCCAGATTTTATTGATACTCTCGGTACAATTGTAAACGCGAAGTTGTACATAATCGACATTGCATACGTATATAAGGTAATTATAATTAATGCTAAAATATGATATAATATTATATTCAAATTATAATTTATTTATAATATTATTGAGGAGAGTCTCGTACACATTCGTTTTATGACAATAATCGATAACGCAATACCCTACCTGTATACCCGCGTTTACAATTTTTATCATCGAGCCAGTCACAAAGGTATAATAATTAATATTATTGTTAAGTCAACAAGGGTCGCCGCGGGCGAAACTACGTTTTTCAATATTCGGACAAATCGTGAGTAAATTCTAATTAAGGGATGCTGATTTCAGATTTTATAGATACTCTCGGTACAATTGTTAACGCGAAGTTGTACATAATCGACATTGCATTCGAATATAAGGTAATTATAATTAATGCTAAAAGAAATATCAGTATGCTTTATTGATTTTGTAAAGAAAGACCTCTCATTAACTGTTCTCTAATGAACGTAATTAAGAGTGATTTCGTGGAAACGTAATTAATTTGTTGCTGTTAAGACGAGTTTTATACATTATGAGCGCCATATTTTTCGAGTAAACGTTTTAAATTATCCGAACGTGGACTTTTCGCTTAACCGCCGTTTAATATACGATTTGGTCTTCATCGTTGGTTTTCTACGCGTTTCGTATTACGCCATTTTGTACATCTCGTATCCGAGAACATGTTTCAAAGATATAAACGGGTTTTCTACTAGGAAATGGTATATATCGTCGCATACGTGGGCTGGTAAAACGTCCATGTTTTAACGCCGAATGACGGTGACCCTGAAAAAGTCACGTGACCTCGTTAAAGGGGTCGGAGCTGCAACCCGATATATTTAACAAAACTTGGTCCGACATAGAACTTTTTATTCAAAAATCGCTTACGTTTTTCTTCGCGATTAATTAATCCTCGTTAAAGAACTGGGTAATTATGGTATCGATTGATGACGTCAATGCACGGCGCTGCGGGCACCGCGCGTGAGTCTGTTATTATAGTATCGATTGATGACGTCATGGCGTGCTTTCGTGGCTGCATCTTTATTCAGTACAAATTTCCCTTCTTTCCTCACGGCTCTGTACAATTTATCCGAGCTAGAATACGACGCCGGGTGAGAGGGGTCGTAATAAATGTTCGTCCGTAATGACTTGTATCAAATAGAGGGTCCTCAATAAGGCGGGGATAAGAGAATGGTTGCGTCTAACTAAAGGTTTCTTTCTACGCGGTGAAACGTCTGAGGATGCTAGCGTTCTTAGCAGCGTTCTTTTCCGGCTAAATAGCTGGACGTCCCTTCTCGCGGGAGCCACGACGCCATCTACCACCCGGAGCGCGACTTCGCTCACGGCTTCTAGTTGACTGGACGTAATATTCATGAGCATGTTTTTTCTCTCAGACGCGGGGGCGTCCTTAAGATGCAGCAAAAAGCGTATATTACGGTAAACTTTAGAGCCTTCCATGTCGTTTAAGAAACATTCGATTATTAGCTTCTTACGCTATACAGTTCCAGTTCGATAAGCGTAGGATAGATGACGTCATCAAATTCGGATACTCCCTTTATACCGGTAATGATAATTTTACCCGTATGGAAACAACTGAATGTGATACCTTTTCGTTTAAGTATCGCTGCGGGGAATAGATCGGGTTCGTAGACGGCTTGTCTTTCCATTACTAGTGTCTGTAAATCTAGCCCGGCGCTCAGTGTATGATAGGCGGATGCTGTCAGTATCTTGACGTCAGTGAATTGTACTGGATAACCTAATTTTTGCAAGCAGCGAGCGTATCTCCTTAATCTTTTTATACCTTCTTTGAAACAGCGGGCTTTACCGTTACAGTTAATGACGCCGTTAGGAAAAACCAGGCAATTTCCGCCTATTTTCTTATGTTGCCACACGAGCCCCGTGAATCTACCGGGATGATATTTAACGTTACCTAATTACCGGCATAACTGCCTTAAATCGAAGGAATAACGTAGCTTAGCGCTACACACAACGTTCGTTATAATCATGTTATCTCTTTCGAATCCGCTGTTAAACTGATATAAAAGAGATGTAAAACCCGGGTATTTATACAAGACGGAGAGCCTGCAGTTTGTAAGTTATATTTATTAATACGCAAATGTCAAAAATATATAATTCGACATACGACAACGGTAAAATATGCAAAACATACGAATATAATATATTATTTGAAATACGATTACAGTAAAATGTACAAAAATAATACATGTATACAATAGTTGGTGGTAAAATACATACACGCATACAGTTATATATACATATAAACCAAAATGAGTTTACTTCGGACAACACTCCGAACATTCCGATACGCTATGATTGTCCATCGTATAGCAGGGGATCACATCTGGAAGTTCGGGTACGAAACTGTCGATCGTACGAAGTCCGTTTCTCAGCTCTCTGTACTGATCGAGCGATAGCGAAACGCCTTTTCTGGTGGCGCAAATCTCCTCCGCCCCTTCTGGTAGCCAGAATTTTCGTATATCCACGCAGTTGAATCCGCTCTGCGCGGTTACGTACCAGTTTCCGCCGAGGTGATGTCGATAGAACGTGTCTTCTCCCAATTCCATTCCCCCGACAATCGTATCGAGGTGCGGTAGAAAAGCGTATAGTTCGTTACATCTCTGTAACGTTAACGCGATCCCGTCTTTGGTCGGAATTTTTCCGGCTAACAACTTTCTCACGTGAATGTATGTGGTTCCATTAAACACGCTGTCAAACAGAAACAATCCTTTTCCGATGTCTTGTAAATAACGAGCTTTCTGATTTTCGTTCAGAACCCTGTGGGGTGCGTCAGTCAGTTGAATTCTGGTAGACATGATGTTTCTCCTTCGACGAGTTAGAGCGGAATGAGGCATTCCGAGGGTCTAAGCTAGATATAAAAATGATTACTCTCAATTGATTGGTCCGAAGAATTACGTCGTTTGCTAATTATAGACGGTGACGCTAGTGTTGCTACGCGTTGTTGAGAAAATCGATATCCTTTGCTATATATCGAAGTAACAGGTTCGCGATTCGTTTTCGCGCTTTTCGCCACCGATCATTTTCAGGAACGCGCAAGAAGGTGACCACTGCCGATGCTCCCGATATGGATCATCACGCTGTTCCCAAGCGTATAAAGATAGTTTGCAGTAAAAACAAGTAACCTTGTCGTATTGTCCCGTGTAGAAAAATCCGTTTCTCGCCAATGCGAACGGCTCTGGCTTAATTTGCTTTGGCCAAAACTTAAACGTTTCCAGTCGGTCGTCGTAGAGCTTCATGTCTCTCCGATTCCAGTCGCTCGCGTCCGACACGTCCATACCTTCAGATAGCTAGACGTAGAATGACTTTTCCGATCTAATACATCGGTCATTTATAATACTGTACAGTATGACATATATTTTCTTAAAGTTGCATAGCCGTCAAATCGCATAATAACATAAGAAAATGCTGTTCTGCGTAGAGATCTTTACATCCCAGAGTATGTTCTATTCCCTTACCATTTTTCCATAGAAAAATACGCCTGATGACCTCATTATCGGTAGCGACATATTTCATCCAATCTTCCATTATGAGCGCTTCGACGTTAATTTTAACGCCATATTTTTCGAGTAAACGTATTAAAAACGTTTTAAATTGTCCGAAAGTGGACTTTTCGCTTAACCAACGTTTAATATACGATTTGGTCTTCATCGTTGGTTTTCTACGCGTTTCGTATAACGCCATTTTGTACATCTCGTATCCGAGAATATGTTTCAAAGATATAAACGGGTTTTCTACTAGGAAATGGTATATATCGTCGCATACGTGGGCTGGTAAAACGTCCATGTTTTAACGCCGAATGACGGTGACCCTGAAAAAGTCACGTGACCTCGTTAAAGGGGTCGGAGCTGCAACCCGATATATTTAACAAAACTTGGTCCGACATAGAACCTTTTATTCAAAAATCGCTTACGCTTTTCTTCGCGATTAATTAATCCTGGGTAATTATGGTATCGATTGATGACGGCCGCGCGTGAGTCTGATATTATGATATCGATTGATGACGTCAATGCACGGCGCTGCGGGCACCGCGCGGGAGTCTGTTATTATAGTATCGATTGATGACGTCATAGCGTGCTTTCGTGGCTGCATCTGCTGCAAGTCAAAAAGTCGATTTCTGTGAACTCGTCCCTACATTACTACTTAAAGGGGCATAATTCAGACAAAATTGGAATCTGGGGTCAAGCTTAGCAATGAAACCTACAAAAATACGACAATATAACGAGTTTTGGTTTTTTATGGAAGATGCAATATATTCTTCAAGAGACTTCGTCAGAAATGCTCTAGAGCAACAGAAACATTTGAATAATAACATAATGAAAATTATATACACAAGATCATACAAATTATTTGCAAATTTCGAATAGATTGCAGTTTATACCGTCGTTAGGCGTACAGTAATTAGCTCTGTTATGTTGTAGCGGCAAATTATTCAGCCGAATAATTTGTGCCACAACTCTATATTTTTCTTTCATCTCTCTCTCTCTCTCTTTCTGTCTTAGTTTAATGTCATTTAAATGTTGACATATGTAGGGCTGTGTCTTTTTTATATTTAAATCATTACATATTTCCATGATTAATACTGTTATGTTTATACAAATTATGTTTGTCAAGTTTCATTTATATTGCACTAATTTTGTGTTTCTGGAATAAGTATAGTATCTAGATGTAAGTTCTTTTCATAACTTGGATATCTGACACGTAACATGACTGATTAGTTTATTGCAAATTCAATGTCTGACACCTTTAATGGTTTCATTGATTTTACCTTTGGTTATCTGGCGGCATGATAATATTTATTAATCCGCTTTGTCAGTTTAACGGCTTTCCAGTAACTCCGCCTATTGAGGCGTGATTGACATATCTGTTTATTCTGTTTTTTTTGTTTTGTTTTTTTTTAAATATTTGTTGATTTTGAGGACAGAAAAAAAGGATTCTAGTTTTAACCTCCGTCCTGATCAGAATTCTGTCAGGACAATCTTTACGTATTTGATGTTAAATATCGTCTTAAATACTGAATACTGTATATAAATTTCATTGGATATCTGATTTTAAATATAATTCTTAAACAACACAGAGACTTTGTGTGTTTAATACACCCTACGAGTGTAACCACGGTAGAAAAGTATTACGGAATACCGGAACTTAGTATATGTTCAACGGGTCACCAATTGGTGTTAGAATCCGTTCGTGTTGAAGAGATCTCGAACAAAGCCAAGCGAGTTTCTTCCAGAGATAAATTTCTCCAGGACCAGACACGTATATGTAATTTTATTAACTTTTTATCATATAATGTTTCACCAACGCCAACATGTCTTGGCGCCATCATGGATGACCAGATGGGCAGTACAAAGGGTGTGATGGTTTCCATGGAGGACCAGAAAACTGCTATCACGAGCCCTGCCGGCACAGTCACTGTGTTCAGCAGCCAACGTTCGACTCCCGACAGTGCTGGTACGACTATTGTGCGCCGCAAAGATACCAAAGGTGCAAAAACGTAACTTAACGTAGCGGGCCCCCGTTCCGGAAGGCATACTGCTAGGAGGACCGACAACGGTAAACAACAACCGCGAGTGAGCACAGTGGACGTTACCTGACAAAGGATGTCAGCCTTCAACTTTAGGAATAATGCCATTTCATTTAATTACAAATGAAGACATGAAAGAATTTATGCCAGATAAAGAACATTTTCACCAAACAAATACATGTAATGTCATCCTTTTAATAGAAGAAGTGTGTATTGCCCTTTTAGAAAGAAATTGATGAGCATATCGCAGACAAGCGGAATGTGTATTCATTGTGTTCGGAAAAAGTGACTGAATCAATGAAAATTAACTCACAAATTCAAAATGAATATTGACATATATAGAAACTATATTTTTATCTCAAACGAATTGACGAAAAATTTATTGAACTCATTGATTCGAAGTTTTATTTTAAAAATCCACCGTGAAATCATGCCACGGTTGGCCAAGTGCTCACACCCCAAACTTCTCGGTGATAAGGAATTTCCATTGCAGAAGTAAATGCAATCATGAAACAATGGACAAATTAGTGTTTCTGTTCAATGGGATATCAAATGAACTATTTCAAATAAGTCATCAAAATCTTGTCCAAGTTTCGAAATTTCATTGATTATATTCTTCTGTGATTGTATTATTATGCATTCTGCATTTTTTTTAGTTCACCTGAGCACAACGTGCTCAATGTGAGCTTTTGTGATCGCCCTTCGTCTAGCGCCCGTCGTCCGTCGAGCGTCGTCATCAATTTGGCTTGATAGCACTCTAAAGGCCATATTTTTAGGCCAATCTTCATGAAACTTGGTCAGAATGTTTGTTTCCATAAAGTCTTAAAAAAGTTCGAATTTGGCTCATGTGGGGTAGAAAAGTAGGTCATGAGGACAAATCTTAGAAAAACCTTGTTAACACTCTAGAGGCCACATTTTTGGCCTAATCTTCATGAAACTTGGTCAGAATGTTTGTCTCCATAAAATCTTGGACAAGTTCGAATTTGGGTCATGTGGGGTTCAAAAAATAGGTCATGAGGTCAAATCTTAGAAAAACTTTGTTAACACTTTAGAGGCCACATTGTTTGCCATTTCTTCTTGATACTTGGTTGGAATGTCTATTTCCATAAAATCTTGGACAAGCTCGAAAGTGGATCATGTGGGGTCAAAAAGTAGGTCAGTATGAAAAATCCAACATATGTTGCTCATTTATAATCAGGTGAGCGATTCAGGGCCATCATGGCCCTCTTGTTTTATATACTCATATAAAAAAAAATGTTTCAATTTTCAGATTGCGGGACGCAACCTTTTGCGGGACGGAAGGGTATGTTGTAGCGGTGAATTATTCAGCCGAATAATTTGCGCCACAACTCTATATTTTTCTTTCATCTCTCTCTCTCTCTCTCTCTCTCTCTCTCTCTATCTATCTATCTATCTATCTTTCTCTCTTCGTTTAATGCCTTACTGGCTTTCCAGTAACTCCGCCCACTGAGGCGTGATTGACATATCTGTTTATTATGTAATTTGTTTTAATATATGTTGATTTTGAAGACAGAAAAAAAAAGATTCTAGTTTTAACCCCCGTCCTGTGCAAGAGTCTGTCAGGATATTCTACGTTTTTGGTCTCAGATATTGTGCTTTAAATTTATACAGAATACTGTATATTACTAATTGATTGTATATATCTGTGTTGAAATAGATTTATTTAACAAGACAGAGACTTTGTGACTTGATTTGACTATTTGAGTTTACCGTCGCTTCGACAGTATTTCAGTCATAAAGCGACGCCCAGCTAATTACAGGTGGAGGAAGACCCCGAATGTACGGAGGCATCCTTGTAGAACCACCGACCTACCGCAAGCCAGGTGGAAGGCTTCCTCTCATGAAAATCCGAATTACCCTGCCGGAATTCGAACCCATGCGGTGAGGGGCTGAGTGAGTGCTAAAGTCAGCGACTTTACCCTCTCGGCCACGGATATTATTCTTCTTTCATCACGTTTAGTTGCCATAAGATTATCAGGTCAAACATTGTCCAATGATTCATTTAGTAAAATGGTACAGAAAATGTCGACTGCAATCTCGTTTATCTAATTGCTAAAAAGCTGCTCCGTTGCAAAAAGATAAAACCTGACATCGAGCTGTTGCTTAAGCTGCCTCGGGCTTAGCAGGGGTCACTGAGACACGAGAAGCTATCTCAGAAAGTCTAGAGGTTATAGAACCAGACGAAACACGTACGGTCGCGCCATCAAGTAATGAAGTCGCTGGTAAATTTTCGAGGGTCTGTATTCATTGGCGAGCTTAGACTGGATTTTGAACTGTTTGATTCCTGGAGTTGTTCAACCCTTAAGCCGTGGCTAAGTCTCAAATTATAATGTCTAATCAGAATAGCTGAGTCTAACATATAAATCAGTTTTAAGGCTGGCAGCTACCGGTGTTCAGTTAAAAATCAACGCTATTAAAACTTCTTTATAGGTCGATTTGGAAATCATGTGGTACAACTCAGGTGCAGGTTTGGGTGGGGGGATGCAACATAACCTTCTTCCTTGTTCCTCGACGAGTATATCTATGTACTCAATCGCAAAAGAAAATTTTTTTTTTTCGGATTTCAATATTGTATGATCAATTTGATGTATTTTTTCTTTTTCCAAAGACTTTGGGGCTCGTTCAGAAACACATGTTTTTCAGAAATATTTGTATATTGTTCAGAAAAAAAAGATACATGTATCTTGTTCATAGAAACGTATATATTGGTCAGAAGAGCATGTATGTTATTAAAAATACATATATATATTCTTCAGAACTATATATATATATTGCTCATAAATGAAGTACATGCAAAGATGTATCTTTTTCAGAGAAACGTGTTTATTGTTCAGAAGTGCAAGTATATTATTAAGCAATACATGTATATTTGTTTAGAAAAACAAACATGTTTGTTCGGAAGTACAGGAAAAATGTACATGTATTTTGTTCAGAAATATATGTATTTTTTGTTCAGAGATACCAAACTCCACACAGTATCTCCCTTGCAAGCAAAATAATCGTGGTTGTAAGGGGAGGTAACTACTGCGCGGAGTTTGCAGAATACATGTATACTTCAACACTTTATAATTACATGTATGTATGTTAGACTGAATGTCTTGTACATGTTTGGAGATAATTAACATGCCACGTGCTCTCGTTATATCAAATATATACATTTGTAAGACGAAAAACTGTAATAGTTTAAGTGGAATAAAATATCTGAAATCTAAATCTGAAATCTATATTGTTGTTGTTGTATTGGGGTTTACCGTCGCTGCGATAGTATTTCAATCATATAGCAACGCCCAGCTAATTACAGGTGGAGGAAGACCCCGAGTACACAGAGGTACCCGGGTAGAACCACCGACCTACCGCAAGCCAGCTGGAAGGCTTCCTCACATGAAAAATCCGAAGTCCCTACCGGGATTCGAACCCACAGCGGTGAGGGGCTGAGAGATTTGTAGTCCACGACTGTAACCGCTCGGCCACGGCGGACCCTCTTTATTGTTCAGAAATACATGTACACATATATATTGTTCAGAAATATGTGTATACTTGTTTAGAAATACGTATAATGTGTCCAAAAGTACATGTTTTGTTGTTGTTGTTGTTGTTTTTTGTGTGTGTTTTTAATCCCTTTAGTCTTTGTAGAAAAAAAAATGTAACGTATTAATATATTAAAACTTGATATCATAGTATTTCTGAAAGAAATGAGATATTCTTCTTTCATAGTCTCATACAGAACATGCACTGCTTTATTCTAGATCTGCACCATGTAGATCGATGACATCATTCAAATAGTTTTCCTTACGAGTACGTGTCTTATTTCCACCTTTTATACAAGAAAAACGTGACCCATGACACACGTTGTTTTTGTGCTGGATGAAAGGCGGTATTGTGTGACATATGGAAACTTGGCTTCTGCGTACATCTGCCTGAATGTGTTCCATCATTGGTTTGAGTTTGACATCGTAGTTGGCTATACTAATACTTGGTGTGTATTTATGTCATCTCTTGTCTTTACATATGTGTCATTAAAAATGAATGAACACATGGAGGATAAGCAAGAATTGAAAATTTTGGCGTATAATTTTTTATATCGATTTATTACTCCGCGAAGTAGATGTGGGGGAAGTATGTGTTTTTGATTACTTCTCCACGGTATCTTAGTTTGAACATGTGAAACTAGCCACTCGTAACACAGTAGGTCTACTTTATTTTCGAGCCAATCTGTTGCTTTGTGAACATTTCTATATATGTAAAGTACAGGACTGAGGTCATATTTTTCTTCTGTTTTCTGACTTTTCCATCGCGTTCAGCGGTAAAATAATTACTCTCAAAACATTATAACACATTATCCTACCTTTTTTTCTGAAGTATTTCGAGATACTGCCGCTTATGTAAGGATTAGAGCGATGACAACGTCTGTGCGGAATCGAATCTCTCTCTTGCCTATCGTTTATCATGTATTTCTTTTTCCTCGAAATATGATCCTAAAGTATTTTTTTTTCTCTTTAAACCAAACGCTTTTCTGAATATCTGTTACCACGGAATCTTTAGAATATATAATTTCATACGAAATTCAGTATTTGAATTTTTTGATAAAACAAATACGTTTGAATGATGCATATATTTTCTACGATATTTCAATCCTTATTTGTACATTGTAACATACGTCCTGTAAACGAATTTTATACCCGAATTAGCATCAACTTTTATTATTATACATAAAACAAAAAAGGAAGAAAAAAATGACAGTAGATCTATTAAGGGGGTGGGATTTTGAAGTCTTCAAAAGGATTTGTGATTAGAAAGGAAACGCTAAAAAAATCATGACCTACTTGGAAGAAATCAGTTCTTCTCTCCAAAAGGATTGAAAACCTCACTGTCTTCTGCTTCATATGAATATTTTATAACATTTTATTCGACTAACAATACTACAGATATCTAGTAAAATGTCTTGTTTGTAACGATATTTACAAGGATCTCTGTTGTTGCCATGGTAACGGAATGCAGCTGGGAGTGTAAATGCACTTAGGCGACATGTAGGTACGGGTCATATTCAAAGAAAGCTGGTTGATTTATTTTTCTTTCCCCGCTGATTGTTAACACCGGAAGAGCCGGAAACTTCGCTGCTGCTGTGAAGACAAATCTAAGCTGTTTTCATTTTCGGGCAGTATTCCACATCTTCGTAGACTAAATACCACATATGGTGTTATCTAACTGTCTCAGTTGCCTTCATCTTTTATTAACAAGTTCGACTTCGGGCACATGCCATTGTTATCATAATTATCATCACCTTCATCATCATGATCAGCATCACCATTTTCAGCAGTAGCAGCTGATTGCATTCAATATATGACGATTACACTTGGATATATATATTAAAGTGGAATTTCAAGCTGAAAGAGGGGAGTGGACAAGAATCATAGCGCTATCAGGCATATATAGTTTGGTGTGGGTACGAACTGTATCTGGTCCCAGTTATTTTTCTGCACCCAATGGACGCCAAAATGATGAATAACACTCGACGGCATTACGTATCTGAGAGTGTCTGTATATGCTCAAAAACTTTGTGATTTAATATGCAATCATATGATATTATATAAATACACTTAACAAAACTCATGCATTTACAGAGAAAAATACGTCTGGAATGATAATTGATATATTTACAATCTAATAAGTGTGCAGGGTAAGTAGACAATATATTCAGTTAGACAATAGCGTGTCTGGTTTTCTTCTGAAAATTCACACTTTAAAACTCTAATATTGATTCATCAAAAAGAGACTGACATACAGAATGGCGTGTTATAACAAAATACTTAATAAAAGAAGAAAACATATAGAGATGGGAATGGTTTTTTTTTAAAAATAAATTCGCCATCAAAATAACGAATATTTTAAATTTTGGAATCTAAATGGAGTCTCGGGCAGCTGGTGCTCTGGAGTTACTTATCACTATCCGCAATATCATTTGAATTAAATTTAAATTTTATAGAACTTAAAAGGCAGGTAAGCAAAAAACGTATCATCTCATCAAATTAACATTTAATACTCAAACATATCCCGCTTTAAAATTCATTGATATTTTTTAAAACTCTGCTGTTGGTTTTATTACAAGGAAACCATTTTACTTCTCAGCTTAAATTTCTTTACAACATCTTGATATCTGATTAAGATAACCCATTGCAAAATAGTTCCAATATTGCGCTCTCAATATAGTGCTAACCTAGCTGAATTGTAAAATAAGACCACAATTATAGGGGAAAAAATCCGGAGAACAAAAACACAACGAACGTTTTGAGAATCGATAAGTACATAGGATGTTGCAATTTATCTTTGTTTTGCTCTCTTGCCTAAACCCTATCCAGGCACTTACTAAGAAACTTTTGATGGAAATAGAATGGGTCGCTTTTTGTAGTACCAAATTATTTTTGATGTGACCTTACGATGTCAGCCATTGGAATCTATGTGAAGGATTATACATTTACCAAAATTAATCGCTAAACTACATATATGTCATACCTTTTTAATTAATTATTGGCTTTTAACTTCTTACAACCGAAAATATTTTGCTAAAACATATGTATTGTCAACTTGTAGAGGATAATGCGAGGGGTTGCCAAAACTGGGTCTCGGGGGTTAAACGGTTCATAGATGAGCTTGGCTCATGGTTAGACCCTTTTGTGATTAACCATAAAACATTTGGTACTGCTTTTAAAGGTCGGTTAATCGATTGTTTTAAACGAAAATAAAGGGGTGTGTGTAGAAAAGTGTGGTACGTTATGTTCTCACAGGCATTTCAAAGAAACAATTGAATTTGAGAAATACTTAGACTTTATACCAAGAAAATTAATAAGGCTTATCAATTTCCATTGGGAGTACATCCCAGAGACGAAAAAATAAAATATCAAGTGGAACTGAGCCTTGAGCGATATAATTTTACGGACGGTTGCAGAAGCTGTCGGCCCCTTCTGCGTGTCGATTTTTTATACATTTTTTTTTTGGTAAATGTTAAATCAGTGACAAAACAAAAATTATTCAGTAATAAAAGATGTTGATATTTAAAATAAAATCTTTAATATCCGTTTTATTTCACACATAAATTGTGTTTTCTGTGCATAAGTATTTCGTATTCATCGACTTATCAGTAACATCGCTCAATGACTGATTACATGGATTTGATTTGAATTAGTGATCATGCATAATCTGCATATACATTGTCCCAAAATATGGCAGATTGAAATTTTCCAATTCTCTCATTACTTATTCATTTTTAATAAATTTAAAATACACAGGGTGTCTACATAAAATTAAAAATTATCTACATGGCCTTTTTCCTTTAATCAATCAGTGAACATGTCATTGAATTTGCCTACGCAGTACCCTAAACACATGCTTATCACACAGTCATGGACGACTGCCGATTCGGATTACCTACACATTAACAGCAGGGGGCCATAAGACAATAGGGGTCTGGCTAGTCAGGTGGTTATGCGGGTGGTTCAGTATGGGGGCCCACGATGTGGAATTCCTCTAGACAACACTACTATGAAGTAATCAAAGGATTTTATAGCCTAGAAAAATGTATGACCAGGGCAGCTGGGGGGGGGGTGGATTTACCAAAAATGCCCAGCGTGAGGGGCACAGATTAGTGTTTGCACAGCACACACACACACCCCACCCCCACCTCTTGGTATACACACCATCTACATGTATATACATATACAGCGGAAGTGGAAGGAAAGACGTTGAGGTGTTCAAAAATATTCTCAGCTACAGTGCTTCATGAAATAATTTCCAGTCGGTTAAAAATTAAGTTTATCACTAGACACGTTGTCAGTATGTATACACACTATCCTTTAAAACAATGAGCGTCCGAAATGATATACTGAAATGATACTATGATATAGTCCCGTTACACACAGTTAAACACTGATTCCAAACCTCATGATTTGGTGGTATGGGTCAAATGCTATTGCAGTTTAGAGCCTGATTATCTTTTGAACTTTTTTAAAATATTCGTGCAGTAAATTTGATGCTTTTGATAATTTTTTTTTTTTTTGCTTTAAAGTATTTTCCAGCTGATTGGACTGATGATGGTTTTATTGCGTCATTACGTAAAAAAGTGAGATTTATGACGTAAGTAATTATAGACATAACATTATTAAGTTGCTTAAATACATTCGGAACACCTCGCCCTTTTCCTAGCGAAAAGTTATTTCGTAGAAATGGGCGAGTGTTCCGAATGATAACAAATAGTGGTATTCCAGGCCGTCAAGTATCAAAGCGCTGATAGTACTGAGAGAACAGGGGTTTTAATGTGATGATGTCGCATTTCTTTTGTTTATCATTAAATTAAATGAAAGGATCAAATGTTCAAGCGATGCCAATAAATCCAAGGTTATAAGCGTTCGTTACAAGACAAGATGAACACAACATTTGTTTAAATAGACTGCTAACAATAAGCACATCGCCAGTCTTACTCTTCCTATTTCTCTTGCACACAGTTCGTAAGATTTATATCAATTAAAAGGAAGCAAATCTAAAACAAACTTTCTTTATTTACTTTGTGCAAGATTTTTTTTCATTTCAATTTGTATACATATGTACTTAAAATGGGTAAATTGACGATATTCATCATTAAAAAAATATTAAGAAAAATATTATTACATAATAAGAAAAAAAAAAAGTTCCCCGACTAGCTATTGTACCCATAATTAACCCTCTCTGGGTTCCATACTTCTTACTCATTGGACCAGTGGGACAATTGTATGGTAGTGAGGAATAAGTGAAGGTTCAAAATATCTCCGAATGAATTGCGATTTACTCCCTTGCGCAATTACGTATTTTATGACAATTTACTAAACAAATTACCTCCACATCGTTTACCAACACATTTTAATTCAGTTTTGACTTCCATAATGCAATCATTAAACATAACTTACCACCACCTAGTGATAATATGGAACTTAATCTCTTGTAGTAAAAAGGAGGGAAGACATTCAGTTCACAGAGCGTCTGGGTAGACGAACTACCGCAAACCGGCTGAAGGACGTTTTCAAATTAAAAAAAAAATTCCGAGTTCAAACCCATAACGGTAATTGAATCAGCGCATTTACATTCTCGGTCACTTTTTTCTCCCCCAAAAAAGTTGAGGTAATGTCATCACTCCGGCGTCAATGTTAGCGTTGGCGTGAATATCTATTAAAATTTCATATACATGTATATTGTACTTGTTCGTTCACTATCACAAGGGCTATATTCTCAACAAGGGCCAAAAACTCTTAGGTCTATTTTGACCTTATTCCTCCCCCCCACACACACACACCTTTAAAAAATTTATCAGACGAGTGCTGTCATCTGTATGCGGTGCTCTTGTTCAATCTTGCATTCGATTCACCGGAATTTCGTCGTTGCTGGGGACATTTACCTTGAGAATAATGACTATCGATATCTTGTTATAGAATGAGAAGCGATGCACTTAAAATTTCTCATTCAACCGATGATAAATGTACATAATTTAGCTTATAAACATTATTAACCAAGGACGCTAGACAGTTTCGTGAAGAGTTTATATTAGATTACTTATTAAATCAGTTATGTTGCTATTTTTGAGAGGAATATAAGGTTTTAACACCCACCTAGACGAGAATGCAGTGGCTTTCCAAATAAGTTTGTACATGGGATGCATTTCATAAAATTGAATTTTCGTAACTTTTTTTTTCTACAGATATTAGATATATTTCAAGGTATATCGGTATATGTATTTGGAAAATATTGGTAGTATCGAGATGCTATTCTAAAAGATCAATACCTTCGTAAAGGGATATACAAAGTAAAGTTTATATCATTTATATAGGCTGTTAATTCCATTAAAGTTCCTACCCGTGATGCTAACGTTGTCGCATTTCAAAAGTCACATACAGACCCAGGAATATTTCCACTAGGGGGGGGGGGGGGGGGGGGGGGGCAAAGTCTGAATGTGATGTGAGTGCTGGGGCGGAGGGGGGGGGGCATGCTTCCCCGGAAAAGAAAAAAAAGTTTTTTAGTGTGGCGGAGATGCATTCTGAAGAGTATCTGGGGATAAAAGTGAAGGGTTTCTTTTGTTGTTGTTGTTTTGAAACTTGAAGTCCATGGATCTAATGCCTAGGTCCCACTGGAGAAAAATCATCGGCCATGTGGATATACACAAGTTTTTCTCCCGATGGCATCAGATGTTTGAGCCAAAAAGACGGAGTAGTCCATTGAGAAGCTTCGGGATAGGTCCGTTGAACGTTCACTGATGTTTCGGCTATGGTACAATGGCCTTGTATTATCGGGGATGGCTCCCGATGCTCGTGAAATATTTCCGATGACCAGGGAAGGTGTCCCGGAGCTTCACCGAATTTGAAACATCATCGGGGGAATATCCTCGTAGATTAGGTGATGTATCGTTTTATCGAACCATCCTAGATGCCTCGGGGAAGATTATGGAGATTATGAGAATTTGGTGATGGACAAAATCAAGGGTAGACTTTCGGGGGTTGATGCGGATGCCCCCCAGCAATGTCCCATGGCCATTTTGATCGTCACAGTCTAAAGTTGACAAAAAAAAGCAACAAATTTGGAGTGCGCTTTCCGATTTTTTTGCGAATATTCTGAGATTCTGTCACAAGATCTGGAATGTATCACAGAAAGGTCGCCGAACCCTCGAGACATCACCGAAGCCTAGGGGGTTCCTCGGAGGAAAAAATATTTCACGAAATCTCCGTGAATGCTTCCCAGGAGCTTCCGGGAAGCTATGCGTATGTTTCCCCGGCCTGTTTTCCCCGAAAAAAACACCGAGAACATATAGGGAAAAATTCATTGCAAGCAATGAAATTCTCCCGAGGCCTCCTGATGACTCCACATAGCTCGCAACGCTTTCGAAGCTTCCGCAGGACACAAGGGAACCTGTTCCCGACGCCTCCCGAGGCTCATCAATTTCCATCGGGAGTACATCCCCTAGACAAAAAATGTCAAGTGGGACTGGGCCTTGAGTGATATAATTTTATATTTTACCTTCTCAAAGCCATGTTTTTGAATAACTACTGTGCAAAAATATTTGACTACAGTTGTATTAAAAAAATGAAGGTAGGAAAGGGGGGGGGGGAGACTGGCGTTAAAAAAATAATAAGTGCTTTAGGATGTCCTTAACCTTAGCTTCGCTGTGTCGCTCAGGAACCTCGGTGATAGAACACTACCTTACATCCCCAGTTAGGAATTCCAGGATCCACCACGATAAATAATATTGCGGTTTCACTCTGCACACTAGTGCACATGAACTCTTTTACGGTCTAAACACAATTAAAGTACAAAGAACAAAATGACCTATATCTCCACATTTCTCTAAATATATAGAATTCTATCTAATAATGTGTTATATTTTGCTGACAGATACTAAAAAGTATAGAGTCAGCGGAGTACTAAAAACAATTTCATCCCCAGTGAACTGGTAAGAGTTTATTCGAACGTAAATTTATAAAACATAAAGGATGATTTATTTTATCCCAAGGCTCAAAGCTTATAGAGAAAAAAAGTAACGCCGTGTTCAAGTGAAAATATGTATTCTTTCTCAGTAATTTCTACATGTATTTCAAAAGTATGACAAATACGTAACAAATTATTCATCATATAAGTAACCATTAACATAGCCAGTATATACCTCATGTAAGGAATAATGATAACTTATCTTACAGTACATATTAATATTTACTTATTTCGTATTTCTTTTCATTGCACAACATGCTGTATGGTACATACATATCAAATAAACAAAGGATATTCCTTCCAATAAAAGAACTGAAACCAAAGCATCAAAATTCCGCAAATGGCATCCACCGATCGCCTAAAAACTGAACTACTTACTGTGCAATACATGTACTTCCTTGAATCTAGACCTGTTTGTAGATTCCAGTACCGAATGACTGACCCAAAACCTAGACATGCTTTTATGAGAAATTCGTAAATATTTGCGTAATTCAATATTTCCAGAGATTGGATCAAGTAGGGAATCTTGTTAGTCATGAGTTGAGCTATGTGATATGCAGTTGGTAGCAAAAGAATACCCGGAACAAGACTTTTCTTCTTGGGATTTAACCTGACTTGTTGCCAACCATAACTGCAATACTATCAGTGTTGATTCGTCGAAGCTTTAGAACGTCAATCCCATTTGAAGCTAACATTCTGAGAAGAGCTCAGTGGATACTGTCTGTAGTTGCCCTGTCCAACTGTGTTATACCTAGGAAAGTTGTAGCAGGGTGAACCCCATTGCAACTATCATACTCCATAATCCAGATGAAGACAATCAAATTTTGATGAACAGAAGTAACAGTAGATTTATCTACAATTTAATACCATTAGATATTTTTACATTCACTACCAAGTCAACTTCCAAACTACGAACAATTACAGAAAGTCAGCGATACTTCTACAGTAAAAATAGACCCTGAAAAAAATGCGTCTGAGCCATGCAATGTAATGTAATGTAAGGTGTTTTTTTTTTAAATGTATTGAATAACAGTCTTATTTGTCAATGTAATTATTTGGTTTGCATGCATATTGATAGTTGCTACAAAAATGCAAAAACTGCTACAAGCATGCAAGACTAACTACATGTTGTAAAATGATTGCAATCAATTTAATTTAATTATAGAATTCATAGTCATCTTAATGACCTGGTCTATTTAAATCTGGTTTAGAGATGGAGCCAAAGAAAATGGCAACCCGGGTTTTACAGCATAATAATAAGTTTCAATGCATGACGTGGACATAGCAATGACACCCTCCCCTTGTTAGTTGTTCATGTGCCGTGCCTGTTTGACATTCACATCGTCTGAAACCAGATAACATAACCTATGAGGGAACTGTTTTATTATTAATGGTGTATAAATAAATCTTAATACAAGTTAAGATCAAGCTTAAATGGCAAAAGGTTGGGATTAAGTTCACATGTTTTCCATTTATTGCTGTTGTCAGGTCAGAAATACAATTTTGTGCTACAAAAGCCACCTATACACTCTGTTTCCATCGAAGTTTCTTAGTAAGTGCCTGGAGGAGGACTTGAGACTGTGCCAATACAAACATGGTTACTCAACCTCTACACTGTGCCTAAACAAAATGGTCACTCAACACTACACTGTGCCTAAACATTTATGATCACTCAACCTTTACACTGTGCCTAACAAAATGGTCACTCAACCTCTACACTGTGCCCATAAAAACATGGTTACACAACCTCTACACTGTGCCCATACAAACATGGTCACTCAACCTCTACACTGTGCCCATACAAACATGGTAACTCAACCTCTACACTGTGCCCATACAACATGGCCACTCAACCTCTACACTGTGCCTAAACAAACATGGTCACTCAACCTCTACACTGTGCCCAAACAAACATGGTTACTCAACCTCTACACTGTGCCTAAACAAACATGGTCACTCAACCTCTACACTGTGCCCAAACAAACATGGTTACTCAACCTCTACATTGTGCCTAAACAAACATGGTCACTCAACCTCTACACTGTGCCAAAACAAACATGGTTACTCAACCTCTACACTGTGCCCAAACAAACATAGTCACTCAACCTCTACACTGTGCCAAAACAAACATGGTTACTCAACCTCTACATTGTGCCTAAACAAACATGGTCACTCAACCTCTACATTGTGCCTGAACAAACATTGTCACTCAACCTCTACATTGTGCCTGAACCAACATGATCACTCAACCTCTACATTGTGCATGAACCAACATGATCACTCAACCTCTACATTGTGCCTGAACAAACATGGTCACTCAACCTCTACATTGTGCCTGAACAAACATGGTCACTCAACCTCTACATTGTGCCTAAACAAACATGGTCACTCAACCTCTACACTGTGCCTGAACAAACATGGTCACTCAACCTCTACATTGTGCCTGAACAAACATGGTCACTCAACCTCTACATTGTGCCTTAACAAACATGGTCACTCAACCTCTACACTGTACCTTAACAAACATGGTCACTCAACCTCTACACTGTGCCTGAACAAACATGGTCACTCAACCTCTACACTGTGCCTGAACAAACATGGTCACTCAACCTCTACATTGTCCTTTAATATTCATGGTCACTCAACCTCTACACTGTACCTTAACAAACATGGTCACTCAACCTCTACACTGTGCCTGAACAAACATGGTCACTCAACCTCTACACTGTGCCTGAACAAACATGATCACTCAACCTCTGTATTGTCCTTTAATATTCATGGTCACTCAACCTCTACACTGTGCCTAAACAAACATGGTCACTCAACCTCTACATTGTGCCTGAACAAACATTGTCACTCAACCTCTACATTGTGCCTGAACAAACATGGTCACTCAACCTCTACATTGTGCCTGAACAAACATGGTCACTCAACCTCTATATTGTCCTTCAATATTCATGGTCACTCAACCTCTACACTGTACCTTAACAAACATGGCCACTCAGCCTCTACATGTGTAATTACTAAACATGGTCACCACAACCTCTACATTGTATTACTCAAACATGGTCACTCAACCTCTACATTGTATTTACTCAAACATGGTCACTCAACCTCTACATTGTACTTACTCAAACATAGTCACTCAACCTCTACATTGTACTTACTCAAACATGGTCACTCAGCCTCTACATTGTACTTACTCAAACATGGTCACTCAACCTCTACATTGTACTTAAACATTCATAGTCGACAGATTATTAAACTGGCCAAACTGCATATCATCTTCAAGATTAGGCTTTTATTGTTTAATATCTCATAATTTAATAGGGAATAAAAATGTATCACACAAACATGCAGAGTCTTGTATTTCCATCTTTGGGAGGTATCAGCTTCAGAATCAAACCAAACACAAGTACTATTCACAAACAGTAAGCCTTACCCTAATCCTTACTCTGATCCAAACATCGAAATGTACAAACTAAAGTACAGTAAAATCTCAAGAAACAGTATGTTTAAGCAACGGCTAAGTCATAGCAGCAGCAGTTTTATTTCCCCCTTTTCCCACTAGTTTTACCTGGGCACAGACAATATCTCTGTATAGCAAAACCTCTCAGTAGCAACACTTTTCTGAAATTCACCAGGTGTTTCTGCTGAGAGGTTCCACAATATGTGGTTTTTATCTCACAAGGTAAAGTTTATCAAATCATTTTTAGACGGCACAGCCATCTTTAGTAGCTGCAAACTGAAAACAGACCTCACTGACCTTGCTGATTTGCATATTTGACAAAACAAGTTTAACTGTACCTCTCTGCACTTGGTGCGGATCCATGCAATGCAATTCTTCACTAACGAATACTAGTGGCATATGTTACATAGACACTTAAATCATAACCGTAACCGCTTTTCATGTGTTGTTTGTTAACATGTTTTATTTTATCATTATTTAACTCTGGAAACATCCATTTTAAGTGTGAACAAAATATCCTTGACATTTATAAATCAGAACAGCAACCCATTTTACATACATAAAGATCTACTCCTGTAAAATGAAAAAAAAAGTAGCGCTTCGCAAGTTCGCATGTCTGTAATTAACCTAAAGTAGTTCACACGTAAGTTTGCATAATGGTGAGTTAGGTTCCTCCTAGAGCATTTCTTAACTTTGAAATAGAAAGGCAAACAACAATCAAATACCTTGTCAATTTCTACACGTATGTAACAACAGATAAAAAAAAGTTTACCCTAACTCCGGATTGTTATGTAACAGAGAGAGAATTTGATTGTTCACTAGCGACTATATTTGCAGGAAAGTAAGAAATGCTGAGTTTAGAATTATAGCTTTTAGCTGTTAATCCCGTCGTCGTCTCTCGGCGCATTGAGTGCTTTCTAGTGCTTTCTAGTTTGGTGTGTGTGTGAAAAGGTCACTTGGCTCCTGTGTCACAACAATAAACATGATTTGTTGTTCTTTTCCGCCATGTAAAGTAATTTGTTACAAAGCTTGGATGCAAAGAAAGAAGCACAGTATTTCATAAAAGTAATCAATATTTATTGAATATATATTTCATATACACCATAATAATCAGGGAAAAAATTCTAGATTTATCTGAAACAAATACAAGAACTTTCCAATAAATATTCATGCAAATGATAACTTGACCCATCTTGATGGAGCAATGATGAATACAAAATTCTGCATTTTGTATCAGAAATTAAGTTTAGTTACCATATTCTCTTAGGTAATGCCCCCCCACCCCACCTTAAATACATTATATAGTTAGTCCTATTCTCTAGATCCATCTTAGATATGCCCCCACCACTTAAACAGCACTCAACTTTTCATGGGAACCAAAAAGTATAACTAACAAATTTCTTGTGACTTAAAAGTTTTCAACTGATAACCATACCATTGAATTTATAATGTTTAAACTGTATAAAAAATCATTTAAATACAACTTTAAAGTGATCCAAACATAGAAAAATTAGTATGTCATCATCAAAAAAATGTGTCAAGGTCAAATGGAAGCCTAGGTCATACTGTTATAAGTCAGTACAAAGGATATGATAATGTATAATTCTGGCAAAACCTTTAACACTTTACTTTATTAAGATGTGTTTTGATTCCTAGACAAACTAGAACTGCTACTGTCATGGCACAAATATCCCCCACATGCCACTTTGTCACAGATATTTTAAAATGACGCGAATGAGGGTTACAGTTCTTGGGCACTGCACTTCCCTTCATTGAGGTCTATCTACATATGAAGTGACCTTTTATACTTTCTGAGTTATGACCTTGACAAAGATTAAGCATGAAAATTTAAACAAGAGGGCTATGATGGCCCTGAATTGCTAACCTGATTATAAATGAGCAACAAATGTTGGATTTTTCATATTGACCTACTTTTTGACCCACATGACCCAAATTTAAACTTGTCCAAGGTTTTATGGAGAAAAACATTCTGACCAAGTTTCATGAAGATTGGGCCAAAAATGTGGCCTCTAGAGTGTTAACAAGGTTTTTCTAAGATTTGACCTCTACCTACTTTTAGACCCCACATGACCCAAAATAAACTTGCCCAAGTTTTATGGAGAAAAACATTCTGACCAAGTTTCATGATGATTGGGCCATAAATGTGGACTCTAGAGTGTTAACAAGGTTTTTCTAAGATTTGACCTTGTGACCTACTTTTTGACCCCACATAACCCAATTTTGAACTTGTGTGACCTCATGAACCTTCTTTTTGATTCCGCATGTCCCAATTTCGAATTTGTCCAAGATTTTATGGAGAGAAACATTCTGACCAAATTTCATGAAGATTGGCCGAAAATATGTCCTCTAGAGTGTTAACAAGCCAAATTGTTGACAACGCCGACACATGTCGCACGCCGGACGACTGGCAATTAGGAAAAGCTCACCTTGAGCACGTTGTTGCTCAGGTGAGCTAAAAAGGCAATAACTCCAAAATTATCAACATGAGAGTTATGTTTTGTACTGCATTTCTTCTCCTGAGATTATCCACAATGAGTTTAACAACTTCATACTTTAAATAGCTGACAAAAATTAAACTTACAAAGTGCAATAACTACAAAATTATGCGACAGAGAGTTATGGTTCTTGGTCACTGCACTCCCCATCAACGATATCTATCAACATATGAATTTTTATCTTTATACCATCTTGATTTATGACCCAAACAAGATTAAGTATAAAAATTTACAAAGGGCAATAATTACAAAATTACGCATTAAGAGGTTTATGATTCTTGGTCACTGCACTCCCCTTCAATGAGAACTATCTACATATGAAATTTCATCTTGATTCCTTTTATATTTTTGAGTATGGCCCGGACAAAAATTAAGCATGAAAATTTACAACCAGCAATAATTCCAAAATTATGTGACAGAGAGTTATGGTTCTTGGCCACTGCACTACCTCTTAATAAGATATATCCACAAATAAAATTTCATCTTGATATCTTTTATACTATATTTTTTTTTATTTTGAATTATGGTTTGGACAAAAAAAACAAACAAAAAAAACAACAGACAGACAACTTTGTTGTGTGGGAGGTATAAAAGGCAGACACAGAGGACAGAATCTCCTCTAATCATACAATATTGAAACTTAGATTCTATACAATCAGCAGGGCAAAAAAGAAATCTATTCTCTCATACATTTATATAATCTAAATCTCAGCAATTAAATATTCATCAAGTGATATATTTGTATACATGTATGAATATTCATGACATAAGTGGTTAAATATCTTATAAATTATCTTCTTGATATGTATAATGTGAACTTTTGTAAATGATATTTTAATATAATTAATTTTTTTTTAACCTGAACAATGTACAGTTTCAAGATACAATGAGTAGATAATATAATTAAATAGCATGACATAAAAATGTGACTAGAATTGATTATTAACATGTGTGGGTGTTTACACACATTGTAATCAATAAACAGTAAACAATATCCTTCATAACCATGTATCCTTACACTCTAAAGTAGGGGTTGACTTAAAAAACTAAGTGGGCCGAGGTCCAGTGGCAACATATCCAACTGTAGATCCAAAGGCTGTGGGTTTGAACCCCATTTAGGGCAAGGATTTTGCATTTCCGGCCACAAACCCAGGAACCTCTGAGAGGGATAAGTATAAATAAGCTTAAATAAATAAGTAAGTAAAATCTGAAAACATAAGGTTTTGAAATAGACTTAAATAATATTGAAAGATATACTGACAGTACAAAATTAAGATAAAAATAAGTCTTATCAACATATCATTATTCATTTATTTTCATACAAACATGACAGTGTTGGAATCTTTTACATGTTTGTATGAATATGTAAAATCAAATATGTTTCTAATATGGTAACAAACATTGACCTTTTTTTGTTTATACAATAACCCTTCATAGCAATTTGTGTGTGTGTGTGTGTCTCAAAATGATACAAATAAACAATCATGTGTTTCAGATTGCAGTCTTTAAATGATCAATAAAATATATCTTTAAAAATAAGAGGTTTTTATTTTCTGAGAATGTCGTCTGCAGCTGTGAAAACAATATATGGATGGACTGGTTTATATGTCTAATACAAACTGAAGTGTCTTCTATGTGCTAATGACTGTAAACATCAGGTTTCCACTTCTGAAGTACAATAAAAATCAATGAATGATTTTCTACACTTTTCTGGTTTCAGTGAAGCTGACAAAATACAGTACCTAAAACATAGTTATACTTTTAATAATTAATGTAATTATTTGCTCTAGAAGAATGTAGCCAATGCCATTTATTTTTCCCAATATATTTTTCTGGTGCCAGAGTTTTCCCATACATCATCTGTTGGTTTTTTTAAATTAAGATCAAAAGCCAATACAGTAATTTGATTGGATGCAGGGTAACATTGTCTTGCCTGGTGTTAACCTATCCAAATGCTAGTAGAGTAATTTCCAAATGCTATATATCCCCCATCATCACTGTTCTTACCTTCACTTGGAGAGTATCCAAAATGTTAATGTCATTTCAAATGGCTTAAATATTTTCTTGCTCAATGCATGGAAATGTCGAGAAACTAGTTGAAAATTTCACAGTTGATGAATGGAGAGTAAAGAAACAAAATGACCATAGATGTCCCACAAAAGAGTTGTCCGGGTTGAGGTTTTCTATCTATATCCTCCCTGGTTACCGAAGATCTTCTCTATCTGTGAATTGTATGGATTTTCTGGCCCGATTGCTTCTGGGTACATCTGCACTAGTTGGTCCCACACACTTCTTGCTACCTCCACCTGAGCCATCTGTAATATAGGATTATGGGGTTCCATGTATATACTGCATACTGTAAATCATTAATTCTCTCAAAAGTTTGACACTGCCCGCCCAAATACCCCAATCCAATACCTCTCTGAGGACTCTGTCCCGGCGAGCTAATGATATTCCACTGTAACTAAGAATTTTCCGTTTTTATTTTATGCCTTCCTGTGATGCTTTACACCTTGTTACTAAGTTCATCATAAATTTTACTTGTGGGGAACCCAAATTCCCGAAGTTGCATGATTTGTTATTTGGTCTAAAAAATAGTCCTATAAATGAACACAAAGAAGGTGTTTAATCAACATTTAGGTATTTCTTGAATAAGTTTTATATCAATTAAAAAATTAATATTGTAATGCCTTGAAAAAATATGATAGTGTCTTTTAGTAGTCCCATTACAAAACAGTGAAAATTATAAAAATGGTTATATTCACTGATTGAAACAGTGAAATTACCATTTTTGGTTCACTGATATTTCCCTATAATCCAATAAAAAGCAATTTTTTTTTCTCATAAATTTACTTCCATGTGGTCTGCCTTATTTGTTTGTTGGGTTTAACATCCCACACAGGGTTTTCCTTAAAAATCAGAGTAGAGGGCTAATTTCAAATTGTATGAGGCAGGGGGGTCTGGGGGTCTTTCTCTGAATTATTCCCACTCTATTGCCAGTCGCCACTGAAACAAAACCCTTCCCGCCTACAGAATTTCAATCATTTGGAGACTATGTCTACTTGAGACAAATAAAATGCTGCCACACTGCAGTATTATACCAGAGACATGTGGCATAATATCCTGACACTGGGCCAACCAGTCCTGGAACTAAGCACAGGAACTATACCAGTACCATTTTTTAGGACCCACGGCTTCCTGCTCCTGTCAGAGGTGGATGTTCTAACTACTCATCAACCGGGGATGGTCCCTTATTTGTTTACCAGCACCACATATTTTTGTCATATGATACTAATATGACGTATGTCAGATTTATCATTGTTGTTTACGTAGGAGTTTTGCAGACCATAATATGCTAAAAAGAATGACGCAAACTGTCACTAGAAATTACCTTTATATATTATGCGGTGACTTTCTTTGAGATCATATGTCTTGTACAAATTCATGGTCATTTAACTAAACTATGTAACTAAGATAATTGAACCCTAAAATTTCTATACCGTTTATTATATGGTTATATGTCAAATGATGTCCAAAAAATAATGGCATCAAAATGAGTTATTAGATCTAATTGATGCTTATAGTTTTGTTCCCTCATTTTTACTCTTTTTATTCATATCTGTTGTTTGAACAAGAGTACATAATTAAAACTCATTAAATGGCAAATGACAGGCTGAAAATAGATATCACTTAAAAGCAGGATTTGCGCATGAACTAACACCCCCATGCTAATACAGGTTTTATCCTTTGAATAAACACATCCTGTATGACAGTTGCCACTTGAAAATTTCTTACTTCAGGTAATGATAAATGAAAGTTTATAATCATTTTAATTTCCTTAGCCATTGTTCTGAAGCAGTCGCAAAAATAGGAATCCATGAGAGACTTAAGTTGCCAGTGTTGAATAGGATAGGTGGGTACAATCAAAAATATGTTGGAAGATTTTTACATAATATCTGATTAAATCATGAATTAGATATTGACAAACGCCATGCAGATTACAGACTCAGTGATGAAATTTTATAGTATAATAATGAATCATTTATGCTGTTTGACTTTTTTTTTACTGAACTGGAGCCTAGCTGTGCAAAATATTAAGAATTAATAATAATGGCCTATTGGATGATTGAGGAGAAAAAGTGGGCAGCAATGTTCCTCTTTGTAAATACCATTTAACCCAAGCTTAAAGGCCTCAAGGCTTTGCAATTTTCTCTCATTAACTCTTACTTGCTGTGGGCACTTGTAACTTCCACTGTGACAAGGGGCTGCAATGTTCACTATACAGTCAATAAAGCACCTCCATAAACAATTTCTGTTTCTTTCGTAAGTACATGTACAGGGATTGGCTACATTTATATAAACAATTTCTATTTCTTTTGTAAGTACATGTACAGGGATTGGCTACATTTATATAAACAATTTCTATTTCTTTTGTAAGTACATGTACAGGGATTGGCTACATTTATATAAACAATTTCTGGAACTTTCAATGAAGATGATGAACACCTCCAGATACCGCTTTGTCACAGTTACTGTTACCATATGTCAGAAAATCTTGATAAAGTTGAAGGATAAAAATAAAACCACACCGAAACAAGGTAGCTCTCTGATCCACTTAGACTTGTACCATCAACAAAAATGTTCAGTTAATATAAAAATTTAAGCTGATCATGTCATGCCAAGGATATGTGCAACTAATTTGGGTACTTATAAATGCTGTGAAGTTACATCAACATATGACCAAGAGTATCTTAGAAACAGAACTAACGAACATCTTTTATTCATCTCAACGTGTACAGTAGTACATAGTTGCAATATTATTTAACAAATGCAATATGGTCACACATACAATCATCACTTGTGTCGATACCTCTCTCTCTCTCTCTCTCTCACACACACACAAATACAAACACAGAGCTCTATTATGGTGTTGTATGTTTTCATAACATTAGTGAAAATAGTAGTGAAGTATCAGAAAATAAGAAAACATTTTAAGGGTACTAGAAGTATGTATAAATGTTTAAGATGAACTTAGTAAGTTATGTAGATAAAACCAAATTCCTAATGTAAAAGGCTTCTTTTATGAATTTACATAAATTAACTAAATCTTCTTTATTTTCTGACTGCATTAACGATATAAATTTTATAAAGCTGGGTTTTAGATATATATTTTTGTTTAGATATTTTTTACGCAAATCGCTGTACATATTACAAACACAGATAAAATGAAATTCATCTTCAATGTCTCTCTTCTCACACATCTCACAATATCTTTCAGCCCGGTCCACTCTGTTTCTACCATAACGTCCTGATTCAATTTTAAGGGAATGAGAAGACAACAGAGCAGATGAAATAGATTAAAAAAATATGGCAAGTAGGGGAATAATTCAAAGAAAATCGGAGCAAGCATGACATGCCTACAATATGAGCAAGTAGGCTTGGTATTAAATTGTTGTGAAGTTAAATGAAAAGTAGCTAAGAAATAATGTGGACAAAATATCTTGAATAAATTTAACAAAAGGCTGTAACTCATAAATAAAATAATTAAGCCAGGTATGATGTGCCAACGATATGACCAACTGGATTTGGTACTGATTAATGCTGTGAAATTAAATTAAAATCAGACCATTGATAAAGTAGCTAAGAAACAGTGTGGAAAAAATATCTTCAGTTAATATAACAAAGGGCCATAACTCATTTAAAATCAAGCACATGAAATATGCCAATGAAATATACAACTTGGCTTACATGAAAATAAGACCATTGGAAGCCAAGACATAATGTGACAAAATATATTCAGTAATTATAATAAAGGGCCATAACTCATTTAGAATCCGGCTGGTGAAGACATGCCAACAATACATGCAGCTAGGTTTGGCACTTATTAATGCTGTGATGAAAATTCAAAATCTGACCAAAGGTTGCAGAGAAATAGTGTGGATAAAATACATTTAAGAAATATAACAAAGTGTCATAACTCATTCAAAATCAAGCAAATCATGATGTGCCAATGATATAAACAACTAAGCTTAGTACTTATTAATACTATGAAATCAAATCGAAATCCGACCAACGGTAGCTGAACAAGAGCCATATTAACATGGCCAATCCACGCTGAATGCTTGCTCTTTAGAAGAGGTGTTGGAGAGTAGAATATTTCATTTTTAACAGAAAATTTTTGGTAATGATGACTGATGTTTGAAGTGTTGATATAGATATGAAACCCATGTAAAGACTACTAATTCCCCTATTTTGAGGTCTACAGGTAAAATGTCAAGGTCACTGTGACAAAAATTAAACCTGAAAAATAACAAAGGGCAATAACTAAAAAATTATGAAAGATAGGGTTATCATTCTTGTGCACTGCACTCTTCCTCAATGAGAATATCAACCTATGAAGTTTCAAGTTGGCATCTCAAATACTTTTTGACTTATGCTCCAGACGAAAAAAAAAAGTCTGAAAAATAACAAAGGGCAGTAAGTCAAAAATTATGGAGGGTAGAGTTATCATTCTTGTGCACTGCACTTTTCCTCTATAGGATCTTTCCACCTATGACGTATCATATTGATATCTCAGATACTTTTTGAGTTATGCTCAGACAAAAATTAAGTCTGAAAAATAAGAAAGGGCAATAACTCAAAAATTATGAAAGGTGGAGTTATCATTCTTGTGCACTGCACTCCTCCTCAAAGAGATCTATTCACCTATGAAGTTTCAAGTTGATACCTCAAATACTTTTTGACTTGTGCTTTGGACAAAAATTAAGTCTGAAAAATTACAAAGGGCAATAACTAAAAAATTATGAAAGGCAGAGTTATCATTCTTGTGCACTGCACTCCTCCTCAATGAGATCTATTCACCTATGAAGTTCAATTGATACCTCAAATACTTTTTGATTTGCTCTGGACAAAAATTAAGTCTGAAAATAACAAAGGGCAATAACTCAAAAATTATGAAAGATGGATAATAACAGGGCTGACGAAACACATATTAAACTTTCAAAATCAAGCAAATCATGATATGCCAAAGATATGCACAACTAGGCTTGGTACTTATCAGTCTTGTAAAGTTTGATCACAATTCTACCTAAGGTAGCCGAAAAATAGAACAGACAAATCCCGTCTACAGATGGACTGACAGACCAACCCACAGATGGACATGACTCCAATACAGCCCCCAATATACTTTGTATCTGGGAGTATATTGAGCAGTGGTCGTGGATGTGATGTGTGGGGGTGTGTTTTTAAAATGGATTTTACTGTATTTGATATCAATGTAGGGCGTTATCATTGGGAACATATCATGCCAAAATTAAATCATACATAGGTGCTTTAAGTTAATGAATAAATTTGGATATGATTTCTGTTTTTTTCTTTATTGAGCTAGACATTACCATATTCCTTGACAAAGGGAAAGGTCAGACTGAAGGTCAAGATAAAATGTCTGTACATGAAGGTTTAAGTTTCCTATACCAGTATGTGCCAAGGAGAGATTCTATAGAAGAAAAGCTATAATTATATGGGCAACAATTAAAGAAGGGATTGTGCTTTAATTACCTGGTTGGCATGGAAACCATCAACAGGCTCCAGAAGTTGCCAGGTTTGTTTTCCAGCTTTTGTCCACTCATTAATAACTGAAAAACAAGTCCAAGAAAAAATAATGTAAAAGTAAAAAAAAAATCAAACCTAAATGTATTGACAGATTAATCAAACAAGAGGACCATGAAGGCCCTGAATCGCTCACCTGAGAACCAGGTATTTAAGAGTGGGTGGAAAAAAAACAGCAAATATCTTATGGTATTATGGAAAATGGGCTCTGCCCCCTGCCAGCCATATTTTTAGACAGATCCAAATAATTTTAACAGTCTTGGTAGGGAGTGACCCAAGGAATTTCTGTGCTGAAAATTTTTTGAAATCCAATATGTACTTTTGGACACAAAGATTTTTCAAATTTGTACTATATACATATAAGGAAAATGGGCTCTGCCTCCTGGTGGCCATGTTTTTTTACCATTCAAAATAAAAGAGAGTGACCCAAGGAATATATGTGCAAAAAATAATTGAAATCTGGCCAATACTTTCAAATTTGTTCAAAATACATAATTATAAGGAAAACAGGCTCTGCCATGTTTTTTGATGGATCCTTTTAATTTTTACAATCTTGGCAGCAAGTCACAAAGGAAATATCTGTGTCAAAAATCTTTGAAATCTAGCAAGTACTTTTGGGCAAGAAGATTTTTCAAACTTGTACTATATACATATAAGGAAAATGGGCTCCGCCTCCTGGCAGCCATGTTTTTTTACCAATCAAAATAATTTTTACAATCTTGGTCTAGAGTGACCAAAAGAACATCTGTGCAAAAAACAAACATAAAAAACCCCCCACAGAAATCCAGCCAGCACTTTTAGAAAAGAGGATATTTCAAATTTGTACTACAGTTAACCTCATGTCTAAAGTGGTCAATCAAGGGATCAAGAGAAAATGAAGGCTTAACAGGGTTGGTCGCTAAATGAAGGTAAAACATATAACAATATGCTAATTTGATCATATCAAAACTGGCACCAAATTCATGTTGACTGCTTAATACAGGTGGCCACTAATACGGGTTAAACTGTATATACATATAAGGAAAATGGGCTCTGCCCCCTGCCAACCATGTTTTATACAAATCAAATTTTTTTTTTACAGTCTTGGTAGAGAGTGACTATAGGAACATCTGTGCCAAAAAAATTTGAAATCTAGCTAGTACTATTGGACAAGAAGATTTTTCAAATTTGTACTATATACATATAAGGAAAACAGGCTCTGCCCCCTGGCGGCCACGCTTTTCAACGGATCCAAATTATTTGAACAATCTTGGTAGAGAGTGTCCAGCCAGCACTTTTGGAGTTGAAGAAGTTTTCACATTTTTTCCCCTTTCAGTTGCCATGGCAAGCAGAATTTGGCATGGAATTTAATTCTGGAATGGAAGAAGACCATCCAAGGATATTCCTGTAAAGTTTTATTAAAACTGGCCCAGTAGTTAGGAGGAGGAGATTCTATTTAATTTAAATGTTCACGCTGGAAGATTGACAACGGACGCCTGAAGCCAGACATTCATCGGTCACAATAGCTCACTTTCAGCATGTTGTGCTCAGGTGAGCTTACAAAAAGTCTAAAGAAATCAAAAGACAAAAACATTCACTGATATTGTTTTCTTATTTTACTAAACTGTTTATTATTCCTTTACCTCAATATTTATTCATTTTCAAGTATGACTTAATGAGTATTAATTTGCTTAACTTTGAATGGTAAATGAAACAATGAATTTTCTTTGCCATGCAGACTATACAGAATCTGAGAGCAAAACAAAGGAGACCCTGATCAGACAGCTTCTTTACAAAACTGTCTGATCTGGTATAAAACTGAGTCTATATTGAGGGGTGAGAGCAAAACTAGGCTAAGGGCATATATCTGTATAAGCACTTAGCCTAGTTTTACACTCACCCCTTGATATGAGAAAAAGTGTTTATCAATTTGCAGATGATACAACCTTATTATTAGATAATTCTGAAAATTCATTACATACAACGTTAGACTTATAACATAAATTTGCATTGTTTGTTTTCTTATTGGGTTTAATGTAGCAGCAACACTATATCAGTAATTTTGAGAAAATGTTTACATGAGACAGATATAGTGCTTCCACACTGCAGTTCCTTGCCATAGACATGTGGCACGATACTATACCCAGTCACATTATCCTGACACAGGGATAACCAGTCCTGAAACTACCCTTATATGTTGAATGCCAAACAAGGGATGAATAAAAAACATGAGTGCTCAGGATATTGCAAAATATGCCTGTCCTGCAATTTTATCAATTCAAGGGTTGTAACTCTGACTTGTCTGGGATATTCTATGCCAATACACATTGTGAAAGTTTGGTAAAGATCAGTAACACCTTTATCAGTGTTAGAGAAAAGACACTGATAATTCTGCAATTTATCAACAATTCAAGGACCATAGCTCTGGAGTGTTCAAGACATTTTGGCTGGTTGTCGAGCTTGGCCAAGATATTATGGGCCCATTCACATTGTGACCTAGTAAAGACAAGATCAGTTCATGTTTGTTAGAGTCAGAGATCAGACATTGTTAATTTCACGATTTTTCATCATTTCAAGGGCCATGACACTGGAGTGCCTGGAACATTCTGGCTAGTAAGCAAACTTGACCAAGATATTGTGCTGATACACATTTTGACCAAGTCTCGTAAAGATCAGCTCATGTTTGTTAGAGTAAGAGATCAGACACTGTTAATTTAGCATTTTTTTCACAAATTCAAGGGCCACAACTCCGAAGTATCAGGAAGATCCTGGATGGTTATCCAACCAGAGATATTGTGCCCATACACATGGTGACCAAGTTAAGTAAAGATTGGATCATGTTTGTTACAGTTAGAGAGAGGACACTGATTTTTTAGCTAATTTCACCATTTCAAGGGCCTTAACTATGGAGTGTTTGGGACAATCTTGTTGGTTATCAGAGTTAGTTGAGATATTGTTCCCATATACATTGTGACCAAGTGTGGTAAAGATTGGTGTATGTTTATCAGAGAGCAGACACTGTTAATTTAGCCCATTTTTCATCAATTCAAGGGCCATAACTCCCTAGTTTCTGGGACAATCTGGCAGGTTATCATACTTGGCCAAGATATTGTGCCAATATACATTGTGACCAAGTTTAAAGATCTCTTTACATTAGCTCTAGTTAGAGAGGGACAACATCAGTAGAAGCTGCCACAGGTGAATTCATTATACATGTACATCCAATCATAAAAATAAAAAGAAAATATATGACTTTTGTTTTAGGGTAAAAATGACTTTTCTGTATCTTTTGAGGATGAAAATTACTGCGAGGCTATTTTGGAGTATATATGTTTGAATTCAGCTCAAATAATTATAAGATACTTAGACTTCAATGGATCTCTTACATGTTCTATTGTATTAATATCTGACTGACTTACCTTTGTTGAAGGGGTTTTCAGAGAAGAAGACTTTGATGTTTGTGAAGTTCCCTGCCTGGGTGTCCGCAACATCTTTAAGGACAGCACTTAACTCCATGGCTCTCTGAAAAGAAAATGAAAAATAAGTCTCGATTAATTAAATTTGATTTATTTGTTGTTTACAAAATGCAATCAGGCTCTGCGTTCTCGAAATATACTTAAGTGTAATCTCAGTATCAAACTCAATATCCTTCTCAAATTCCCTATTAAAAATTATGAGCATAGTAGTGTTGAACTGATAAATCAGTCTGTTAACGCATTGTTGACAAAGACTACACTGATAAATTGTTGACAATGATTTCTTATTTGTCAATGAATTATGAATTTTATGATTTTAGACAGGAAAGCGGTTTTAGGTTGGTAAAAACGTAACTGTAAGCTGATTTTGATTGTATAGTTTGATGTCGTCTGTCACTGTGGTTTGGTCTAGATTGCTACAGTAATATTTTGACTTGTAAACTGAAAATTATCGAATAGTACAAAATTGATAATATCACATGAGTGTTCTTTGGAACATGTGTCACCTGTTGAATTGTGACGGAAAAAAGTGTGACAGACTGACAAATGACAGAAAGTGTTATCCCTATGCGATACCTGTTTACAGCAGGTGACACAAAAAGCATTCAAAATCTGTATATAAAATAGATTTTACAAATATTAGTATTAAAGTCACTGATTAATCATTGATCACTCAGAAAGGCAGGCTGATTAATTAATCAACAAATTATTTTCAGACTGATTTCAAACACTAGGACATAGTTTGGGTCTGAGTACGAAAATCATACTGGAACCAGTTGTAGAAGAATGGGTATATTTTATTCTCACTGTGGTATAATTAAAATCTTCTTTTTGTATTTATTTCAACAGATATCATTATCTAAATTTCCTATTCCAAAAGTCCATTATAATTGCATAGTGATTGGAATCAGTCGAAAAAATATTCGTCGATTAATCAGAGACAAAAGTCACTGATTAATTGATTAATCATGATTAAATACCAAATATACCATGTTTGGAGTAAATGCCTATTAAAACTCTCTTACTGTACAACATGAAAATAAAGTATTCTGTACTATATAGATTATATAGATATGTATTAGGTATAGATGTTAATTTCTCAAATATTCAAATACATGTATAAACATTGAACCGAGATAAAGTATAAGAGGTTACAACCAGAGGCCAACGATGTGCAAAGTGCAACTTTGCAAGTATCAATTTATCAAATTAATGAAATTACCCAATCAGACGCACGTTGAAATATTAACAACACCCCCTTTTTTGGTCAATAATTCGTCAACAAATTATTTTCGTCGTCATCGTCACGTCAACCAGTAGCTCGTCACTGATTCGTTGACTTTATGATTAATCAGCTCACCACTATAATTGCATCTATCTATACACACATGTAGATGGTTTTGCCCTATTAATTTACTGAAAAGCTAGGAATTTTTCCTCCATTTTAATACCCAACAACAATCTGCAGGGCAAAAATAAATTACTGAAAAAAACAACAAAAAAAAACATAACAAATATTTTTGTATTTCTTCAATTTCCTGAAATAAATAAATTGACCTGGCTGGTTTTGTAATTTTTTACTTTCTTAAGAAAAAATTCACCTTGCCTGTTTTGAAAACTATAAAGTTTATTTGCAAATGGCATGTTAGCTGTCACGCAATTAAAGTTCCATCAATTCTAAAAAAAAAAATGTTGAAGAAATTCTTACATCATCACCCTCTGCATATAGAATACCTTCATCAATTATAAAGGGGAGTCAGAGAAAAAACTGCTCTATAATTCATTGCTATGACACAAACCATCCATTGCCAAAATTGTTTTCTAAACTTGACATTAACAAAGAGCAGTAACTCTGGATTTTTTTCTCTTACCAAAAAAACCAACAATACAATAATTTACTCTATGAACCTCTGTACTTGGTATTCAATCATTTGTATAAATTTGAAATCATTAGTGAGGCCTTTGGCACACAATGTTGCATGAACTTGCACAGAATACAAATATTAAGTGGCACAACGCATGTGAAATATTACAGAACAAGTCACAAGGAAATCTGTTAACCCTTTCCCTCATACCGGATACCATGAAAAGACCTATGCGAACAGCATTAAACCAGATCAGCCTGCGAGTTACAGATCAGTCTGCGAGTAACTCGCAGGCTGATCAGGTTTTATGCTGTTCGCTGCTCCTCAGTGATCTGGTAATGAGGATTTTACAATTAAATTTGGTAACTTTTGAGTTTGGCTTTCTGCAGACCAGGCTTTATGTGGTACCGTTATTTACTGGTACCTATTGAGTGCGTCAAAATGAGTCTATATGAGGGAATGGGTTAAGCAGTGTAAATCCATTAGTATGCACTCCAGTGTAAAATAAAAGTCATTATAACATGTTTCATACACTGGATCCCAAATCTTTATTTTAGGATTAGTTCAGTAGTTTAGATGCAATTTCACATTCATTCTCAATGAGGTCCCACATAATGCAATATTTAGACTTAGACCACAAATATACAGGTAGCATTTTATTTTACACAAACTTAGGAAATACTGTGTTCTATCAGTCAACATTGAATCCATATCTCACAGTGTGAGTTATATAGATCTGCCGGGACTACTTTTTACATATAAAGGGTATGTGCATTTGGGTATGTAACTGCAGTGAGCACAAAATAAAAAGAAAATTTGTTTGTTTTGAGTGAATATGGATTATATCTTATCTCAAAGTGATACAATTTTCACATTTTAACTTGTGCTACACGCTCTTGAAAATATGAAACTGAATCACTTCTCATTGAGATATATTCCATATTTACGCAAACCAAACAAATATCCTTTATATAATGGAGTTGCACTGTATCACCTAGTGATAATCTCTTATGTTTTGAGTTTCAAGTTTTCATTTTCAAAAGTCACATACTGTGATAATACATGTGCAGATAGTATAGATGTTACAAGATGGGGAAAAATATGCAGCCTGATCAGGACTGGAACACGGGGCCTTTCGCTTACAGGGGCTCTAACCACTGAGCTATCAGGTTACATACATATCCTCATATCCACTTCTGTAAGTTATCAGTCCTGTGACATTATCCCCCTCCTAGCACCTATGCCACAGTTCCATGTTGAGTGCCAAATGTCACAGGGTAAGAAAGATGTGCAGCCTGACTGGAACTTGAACCAGGGGCCTTTTTCTAAAAGGGCAAATGCTTTACAGACTGAGCTACCCAAAATATACAAATCCTTTATCTATTCTCTCCTATTGTGAGTAATGTGATGTGTACAATTAGCATATCAAAGCATGCAACAATATCAAATTCCTTTCAGATATCTTTCAATAAGGCAAATGCAATCATCTCACACTTCTCAATATCAAATTTAGAAATGATTAAACCTTCTTTAGTTATTTATTGAAAATCAATACGACTAAATTCAAAAGAAAAGCTACGAAAATATATCATCATTAATGTCACCCCAAAATAGACTAGCGTGTGTGCAGCTAAGCCAAAATTATGTCCACTCAGATTGCCATTATAAGATCAAAAAGAAAAATGTATAATTGATATTTATCCTGCATTTTCAGTGCTGCTTTGAAATTGTTCCAAGTGCATACAAAATAAAACGTGGATTAGTTCCACAGTCAGCCCTAAATACATGTATGCAATCAAATCTCCCCGTCATCTGTCATCTGCATTACTGTAAAGGGTATCAAAGATTATTCGTGCAAATATTTTCTACAAATACCATAAATGACGTCATATCATGGAATTATGACATTTTGATACTGTTTGTTACGTGAGGCTTTGAAATTAGGAAAACAATGTAATTATGTAATGTTACGTAATTATACGAGATAAATGCCGAACCCACATTATCACCAGATGTTTTTTTTATAATGGCATATTTGTAACAGAATGTTGACATTATGTTAAAAATAGAAAAAATTAATACAATACTGATTGCTAAGATTTGACCTACTGACCTATTTTTGACCCCAGATATCCCCTACTCACACTCATGTAAGATATGATAAAGAAAAATGTTTTTGACAAAGTTGCAAGAGATGTGATAAAAAATGTAGAGATCATTCAAGACCATCATAAAAAAAATAGAAACGCAATATTGTTAAAGTTATACTACTGTCAAAATTCACTTTAAATTGTGAAAACAATTGACTAGGATAGACAAAAAGGATTTTAATTTTGCCAAAAATAGATGGAAACTTCCATAACTTGTACCAAAGTCCCATGATACGCCCCATACACAATGAAAACACTAATTAGTAAGCAATTACACTTATGGACGTAATATACATTCTTTTCCTGTATTGTTGTTAATACTGTCTAATTGTATGTTTGCAAATTCAGGATTCCGGTAATGGCTGCTGTGTTGTGAAATATGATTTTTTTTTTCGTTCACCTCTGCGAAATGGGTCATTATAATTGTGAAACAAAACAGTATTTTCCTTTCTTACACAATGTCTTTTCAAAAGTGTAGGAACAAAATGCACAAATTCAAAATATAGAGAATATAATTATGTTAGTTTTTGTTGAAGATGCTATTTTATTTCATTGCATGAACTTCGAAAATTGTACTCTCACAAGTGGTAGAGCCACAAGTTCAGAATACAATTTATGTAGATCACTCATTGAAATAAAATATTAGTAAAAATTTATAGCTGAAAGAGCTAATATTGAACAAAATTTTGAAACCACTATTTATTGATAAAATAACTTCCTTTAAGATTTTGCAAAAGATAAAAGTCTATAAGTAACAAAAATGTTTAGAATATAGGCAAATAACATTTGAAAATTTGTATTTCTATAACCTGAGTTTAAGATATAGACTCAAGTTGTTGAGTTACAAAGCCTGATGATTTATTCAAGACATGAAAAAACAAGAGTGCCAGAGCCACTACAATATACGCTGCCACAAAATATAAAGATGAAGATTATTGAGGCTTCAGATATGAAAGTAGGTCAAATGGCAGTGTCAATATGTATCCTTTTTTCCTACTGAGCATAACTCTTGCAAAAATCACTGAACCGGATAATCCCTGCTTTATGCACATCTATCCACTATAATTATGACAATGACCAAGTTTCATAAAGATTCATTCAGAAACTTAGGAGGAGTTGCATTTACAAGGCTGCAATATCAATCAGCTACAGAGACTAAGTTTCAAGGGACATAACTCTTGCAAAAATCAATGAACCAGAAAATGGCTGCTTCATGCACATCTACTCATTATAGTAATGACATTGTCCAAGTTTCATAAAGATCCATTCAAAAACTTAAAAGGAGTTGCCTTCACAAGGCTGCAATATCAGTCTGCTACAGAGACTAAGTTTCAAAGGACATAACTCATGCAAAAATCAATGAACCAGAAAATGGCTGCTACTTTACAGTATCACTTATAAAAGAGATCTGCAATCTAATGAGAGATGTACATATTTAGTTTAAACAGCAATAAATTGAAGAGAAAACTTAATATATGAGCAATTTTATACATCTTGCGTTATCTTGCAGTCAAAGGATTGTACATGTAATGTAATGAGAACTTTTCTTGACTTGCTCTTTACCTATATCAGAGTTGCAGATCGCTGTTAGGTTTTTAAGTCTTTGACTCCACTGAGCTCTCTGATAGGCCATTTATCTTCCAATTGAGGTTTGTCATGGGATGGAAATCTAACAATCTCCTACATCCCAGGGTTATTGTTGACGGAAGAAATGATAAATGTACTGAAAACTGGTTACTGGCACTATTATAGACATACAAATCTCATGAATCCTAAGTACAACTAAGAATCAAAGCCCTAATAGCGCTGCAAGAACTGGATTTTTAATGTAATGGTATTGTATCTCTTTTGTTTTTTAAAGTAAATTTGATAAATTAGGATTAAATTTTCAAACTAAACTCAACTTTAAAAACCCACTTTTACCTAGCTGAATATGGTTGTAACAATAAAAGATGAACAAAACATTTGTTTCAATGGACATCTTACAATAAGCATATTGCAACTCTTACTCTTCCTATTTCTCCTGCTTACAGCTTATAAGATTCATTTCAAAATGTGTATTTAATTCAAATGGAAGCAAATATTAATCAAAGATTCATTATTCTATTTCTGTATGGTATTTTTTTTGTTTTCTTTTATTTTTATTGTATTCACTTAATATAGATGAATTGATAATCTTCAAAATTACAAAAATATCTGAAATATATATATTCTAAATACATATATATTCAATATTGCACAAAAAAAAAAGAAAAAAAGAAAAGAAAATAAACAAGTAACTGGTGTTGCACCAAACACATGAGTCCCCTACTGGTGAGGTGCATGATTTTACTGTTACCATAGCAACCAGAATTTTGGTCTGAGGAAAAAAAAACAAAGTGACGTGCAGAATCTCCATACTGCCATCTGTTCATATACCAAGTTTCATACTATTATCTTAAATGTTTTTTAAGTTATTGCGGGATCCAGATTTCCGGACATCTGGATGGACGGAGGGACAGATAGACAGTTGTGGGGAAACCTACAGTCCCCTCCGGTGAAAGCACCGATAGGAGACTAATAAAAAAAAAAAAATATTTTGAGTTGTATGCAACCTTGTTCAAAAGACAGTTGAAATTTGGCAAAGTAACATTTACACTACTTTTTTACACATTGGCTTCCACTTCATTCAACCTTAAGGTTGGCTCAGAAAGTACTTTCAAACTCAGGTAATCTATAAATAGAAACTGTGCCATCATCTGTGCAGACTTTGTTCAAACATTTAATTTAAAGGATGACTAGATAGGCTCCTTAAACTGTGACACATATATATATATATATATATATATATATATATATATATATATATATAGCACCACTGAAATTGATCAGAATGGTCATTGAAATTTCAAATTATGAAAATAAGGAGCTGATCATAAAGTTTGATATCTGGCTGAATGTGTAAATATTTACATCTGCAGACAGCATGTATGGATTGTTCCCATCTGCATAATAAGACAGGAAAATAGTTCTCATAATAAATACTAAAATTAATATTTTCCACACGTTTTAC
>JAIFHC010000343.1:0-50000 GCA_021229015.1 Solen grandis | reverse complement strand
ATCCTTGACGCATTTGCTGTTAAAAACTCCTTAAATCCAAACGTGAAACGAAATTTCTCAACACCTATTGCGAGTTTATTTGTTTACAATCACTGCACGTTATCATTAGGCGAGTAAAGTCAAGTAAACTTTGGTGCAGTTCTTTGAAATTAAACATAACTTCGGTACAATTTAGATTGTTTACACGAGTAAACGGAAGGAGACATCGGATTCGGGGACTTGAATTTTTGAGGTAAGATGACTTTTTAAAGATTATAAGAATTGGAGGGATTTGCATGCAAAACTTTAACCAAAAATTTCTAAGTTAAAAAGGGGCCAATATTTGTAATAATGTTTCATCAGATTATCTACTTGGTTGTTGATGCCCTTGAACTTATCATAAACTTTCAAGGCAAATACCATGCATGGTTATTGAGATAGATACAAACTAGATAGTAGCTTGCACGCAAACTTTCAACCAAATTTTCTATTGCATGCAAACTTTAACCAAATTTTCTGAAAGTTAAAAAGGGGCCATAATTCATATTAATTCAGTCAAAGAGGTTTTCTACCTTGGTTGTCTGATGCCCTGAACATATTTATAAAACTTTCAAGTCTTACATAAATGGTTATTGAGATTAGGTTGATAGTAATTGCACGCAAATACTTAAACAAAGCTGCCTGCCAACGCCGACGCCAGGGTGGACTACAATAGCTCTCATATTCTTTGAATAGTCGAGCTAATAAAATGAACCATTTTGGTTAAGGTAACCCCAAAGATAATGATACTGCTCAGTAAAATTAGCAGTTTGCGGGCCAAGCTTAAAATTAGAATTTCTTGTTTGTCTAGCACCAAATATAATTACCTTTGTTGTTTTCAGTTAACTTTAAGATGCCAATGGCTGCAGTATTCATGGACTGCATTAAATATTTTGGAAGTCATCAGGTTGTGTCAGAGATAATAGTTAGTAGAGCAAGGACTGAGAGTTTAAGCCATGTGCCAACATCATAGGGAGTCATCTGTTCTACACCAATGACACTCGCTCTTGATTAATATAACTAAAGTTGTTTAACAACAATAAGAAAAGTGCAGGGAGAAGTTTTGTGTTAACAAGGATTTTATAAGATTTGACCTCGTACCTACTTTTTGCCCCACATGTCCAAATTTGAACTTGTCCTAGATTTTATAAGAAACAAACTTTCTGACTAAGTTTCATGAAAGGATGGGCAAAAATGTTGGCTTAGAGTGTTAACATGGTTTTTCTAAGATTTGACCTTCATGACCTTCTTTTTGATCCCAATTGACCCAAGTCGAAACTTGTCCAGATTTTATGGAAAAAACACTCTGACCATGTTTCATGAAGATATGGCCAAAAATGTAGCCTCTAGAGTATTAAAAGGCTTTATTGACCGTGTGACCTACTTTTTGACCCACATGAACCAAATCGAACTTGTCCAAGATTTTATGGAAACAACATTCTACCCGGTTTCATGAAAGATTGGGCAAAAAGATTGTGGCCTCCAGAGTGTTTTAGCAAGGTTTTTATAAGATTTGACTTGTAACCCATTTTTGACCATAATGACCCAATTTGGAAACTTATCCAAGGTTTTATAGAGACCAACATTTCTGACAAGTTTCTTGAAGATTGGCCTAAAAATATGGCCTCTAGAGTATTTAAACAAGCAAAATTGTTGACGGCGCACGGCAGACGATCACAAAAGCTCACCTTGAGCACGTTGTGCTCAAACATGTACTAAGTAAGAAAAGTTTCTCCATTGATTTCAGCACATAATTATACATATTAAGTTTATGCAAAGTGTAAACTTGAGTATTCAATCAGTATTCAAGCATTAACGGTTGTTGTCATGGTGACATACTTATCTTACTGCAAAATGCGGAAAAAAACAGGTAATTAGTGCATATTTATTCAATCTCAATTGATAATAATATAAAAAAACATTACTTTTTTCCGATTAAAAAAACAAAAACCCAAATATTCTATGTAATTTTATATAAAACAAGAGGGCCATGATTGCCCTGAATTCGCCTACCTGAGTTAACATTGCTTCAAATGATGTCAAGGTTTTAAACAGGACAAGGATTCTGATTATAACTTAATCTTAAAAACATTTTACCCCTGACAATAATACACACCAAATACTATCACTGGGCCATATGGTTTCGAGACATTGGGCGCAGGGTCATTTATTCACCGTAGGGGCCAAGACTTTGGAAAAAATCTTTAGTCATGACATTAGTTGCTTCAACATACCAAATCTTAGCTCTAGGCTCTTATTTGATTCAAATGAAGAAGATTTTTTTTAAGATTTTCCTATTTACTCTATGTAAAACAAGTGACCCCTGTTGTGGGGTCATTTATCACCATTTGGCTATGATTTTGTACAATCTGGTAGTGGCCATAAGATGATGCTACATACCTAATATCTAAGCTTAGGGCCTTAAGGATTCATAGAGAAGATTTTTTAGATTTTCCATATAACTCTGTGTAAAACAAGTGACCTGGTGCCGGGTCATTTATCACCATAGGGCTCTGAATTTGTACATTCTTGGTGTGGCCCATAAGATGATGTTCATAAGTTCATACCAAATATCTAAGCATTCATGGAGGAAGATGTTTAAGATTTTCTATATAACTCTATGTAAAACAAATGACCTGGTGCGGGGTCATTTATCACCATAGGGCTATGATTTGTAAATTGGTTAGTGGCCAATAAGATGTGCTACAGACCAAATTCTAAGCTCTAGGCTTGTGGATTCATAGCAGAAGATTTTTTATGATTTTCCTATTATAATCTATGTTAAAACAAATGACCTGGTGCGGGGTCATTTATCCACCATCGGTCTTGATTTGTACAACTTGGTATGTGGCCATAAGATGATGCTTACATACCAAATATCTTAGCTTAGGCATTATGGATTCATAGAAGAAGATTTTTTAGTTTTCCTATATAACTCTATGTAAAACAAGTGACCCCTGGTGCGGGGGTCATTTATCACCATAGGGCTATGTTTGTACAATCTTGGTAGTGCGCCCATAAGATGATGTACATCCACAATATCTAAGCTCTAGGCCTATGGATTCATAGACGAAAATTTGTTAGAGTTTACTATATAACTCTATGTAAAACAAGTGACCCCTTGGTGCGGGGTCATTGATCACCATAGGGCTATGATTTGTAAATCTTGGTAGTGGCCCATAAGATGATGTACTTCATACCAATATTAAGCTTAGGCCTTATGCATTCATGGAAGAAGATTTTTGAAGATTTTTCCTTATAACTCTATGTAAAACAAGTGCCCCCCCCCCATGGTGCGGGGTCATTTATCACATAGGGCTTGAATTGTACAATCTTGGTAGTGGTATAAGAATGTGCTACATACAAATATCTAAGCTATAGGCCTTATGGATTCATAGTGGAAGAGATTTTTTAGATTTTTCTATATAAACTCTATGTAAAACAGTTGACCCCTGGTGCGGGTCATTTTTCACCATAGGGCTTTGATTTGTACAATCTTGGTAGTGGCCCATAGATGTTGCTACATACAAAAATCAAAAGGTTAGGCCTTGTGGTTTCGGAGAAGAAGATTTTTCAAGTTTTTCTTATGTTAGCCTATGTGAAATTCTAGTGACCTGGGGCGGGGCCAATTTTGACCCAGGGTCATAACTTGTACAATCCTGGTTAGAGAGTATAAGATATGCTACCTACCAAAATCAAAAGGTAGGCTTGTGGTCTTCTCAGAGAAGAAGATTTTTTAATTTTCCTTTTTTATAATCTATTTTTAGCTCTGTGACCTAATTATGCAAAGGACCAGAACCATTTTATACAACTTTAGTAGAGCTTCATCAAGGAACATTTCCTGCAAAAATATTTTTCAAAATGGCAGCCGTTTAGGAGGAGATGTTGTTTGAAGCAATTGTTGACGGCCGGACGCACGGACGCACGCACGCACGGGCGACGTGTCGACGGACAAAAGGCGTTCAGAAAAGCTCACCTTGAGCACGTTGTGCTCCTGTGAGCTAAAAAAATGAACAAGAGCCCGAGGGCACTAATTGCTCCCTGAGTTAACGAAAAATGTCCCCACCATAAAGTTACATAAAAGCTAGGTTAAAGATCAAGGTAACATGGCATGCCAAATATAAAGCTTCCGGGCCATATGATTTAGAGAAGAAAATTATCTAGATTTTTTCCTTTATTAGCCTTTGTTTGAAGAAGAAGAACCCCTGGACGGGGCCAATTTTGACCCCTGGGCCATTATTTGAAAAAACCTTGGTAGCGATCATTAGACAATGGCTTCAGCCAAATAATCTTAGCTCGAGGCCATACGGTTTCGGAGAAGAAGATTTTTTTAAGTTTTCACTATATAAGCCTATGTTAAATAAAAGTGACCCCCGGGGGGGGCCATTTTGACCCAGGCCATGATTTGACACTCTTGGGAGAGATCCACTATGACAATGCTACATGCCAAATATCTTAGCTCTAGGCCATACGGTTTCAGAGAAGAAGATTTTTCTAAGTTTTCCCTAAATAAGCCTATGTAAATAAAGTGGACCCCAGGGCGTGGCCAATTTTGACCCCAGGCCATGATTTGAACAAACTTGGTAGAGATCCACTAGGACAATGCTACATGCAAATATCTTAGTCTAGGCATACGGTGTTGGAGAAGATGATTTTTCTAAAGTTTTCCCAATTTAAGCCATGTAAATAAGTGGAACCCCAGGGCGGGGGCCAATTTTGACCCCAAGGCCAGATTTGAACAACTTTGGTAGAGATCCACTAGGACAATGCTTCACTGCCAAAATCTCTTAGAGCTCGAGGACATATTGTGTCGGAGGAAGAAGATTTTTCTAAGTTTTCCCATATAAGCTATGTAATAACTAAGAGTGACCCCAGGGCGGGGCATTTTGACCCCCCAGGGCATAATTTGAACAACTTGGTAGGGACCATAAGGATGATGTACATACCAAATATCAAAGCTCCTGTGCCTTTTGGTTCAGAGGGAGAAGATTTTTTTAAAGATTGCAATTTTTTTGTCTATTTTAGCTCTGTGACATAGTTATTCAACAGCCCGGAGAACCATTTAAACAACTTGAAAGAAGGTCACCAAGGGTCATTTGTGTAAGTTTTATGAAAATCTGCCCTGTAGTTTAGGAGGAGAAGTCGTTTGAATTACAAAGTTAGGACGGAGCACGGACGCACACCGCACGACGGGACGCCGAGACATCCAATAGCTCACCCTGAGCACGTTGTGTCAGGTGAGCTAATAAATCCATGACAAACCGCTAAACAGTGAAGTGGTTTAAGGGATTTCGTGTGATGCTGGCCAAGCTCAGGTATCAACATGCTCCTAACAAAAATTAACCGGGCATCCGCAAACTTATGAAGTTGCTGTTACAGACACTTCAAGAACTACATAATGTTTCTGAATGAAACTGACCTTTTAGACAAACCAGGAATGCATCTTTAAAGAAGATGAAAAGGGAATTTAACAGAACATTCCCTCCATACGTTGTTGGTACCAGTTCAAAAATAGTGATGGGTTTCTTTTTCTCTCTTCTAGGAACTATTTTCAAATGTTACTAGTTCAAGTGAAGGTATTTAAAAAAAGGGTTTTAGTAGGGTTGCTTCCCCTGTTCGGTCAAGATATAGTTTAGCCAAAGTTGCTTCCTTATTTACCACGCGGTTTTTTAATTTGTAAATTGTTCTCCCACTTTTTAAAAAACACCAGAAATGGCGAACCACGCCATAGACTAAAAATATTAAATTTAAAATGGCCACGGATAATTTCATAAAATAAATTTGTTGGTTCAAGTTTATATGATGTCTGTTATTTAAAGAGTAAATGTGTGTTTTAATAGTTGATTAAAACAGGATTTCTGTAGGATATTTTAGGTATAAACTGGAACTCAGCAGATGAGTGTATAGTAGTCAATATACAAGTTTAAGTCACATCTAATGTAAATGTTTCATTCGTTATTATATTTCTTATTATCCTTTTTAACTTGATGTTACAAAGCAATATTGTCAGGTTCACATGTTGATATTGAATATACTACGATGACAAGGAACATATAAGAGTAATGGTTTCTTTATATATAATTTTCCAGTGATTAACTGCAATCTCACAACGGACATACAGTGGTAGAACTTTCAGCGTCATTGTAATCTTTTTGAAGTCCAGGACTGCTTAAAAATTCCTTGCCCATAACATCATGTAAATCAGCAACTACAACAATAATAGGAAGTGGAAATGCATAGGCACACAGGATTCACCTTATTTTGTTTTTAAAGGGCAGAGATGGAATAATGAGCTGTTAGATGGTTGCATCTTCTTCTGCTTGTGGTACATATCAAAGGAGGGCTGGTCCAATTTCCAGTATTATTGCTTACCTTGAACACCTTTATAAAGTTTCTTAAAGAGACCCAATTAGTCCACGCTAACTGGGGTTACAACAGCAATTTTCCTTTTAACTTTGTATCCTTTCAACCATAGAGTTCCTTACAATTTTGGCGGTTATATGGCAATTTTGGGGGTAAAAAAAATCAAAAGTTAATGGGCGTGCTGTATTACAATTGGCAAGTATAGTTAACTATCATATTAATAACAGCTTTGGGTCTAATCTCTACTGAGGATCCGCTCCGTTATTTTTTCGTATTGGCCCTCCGTGGATCTCTACCCTGGGCCCTTATAATAAAATTTTCGGGAAAGTTTACACCGATACCCCTACCTCGTTTCGGCCGTCAAATCGATGTTCTAAGATGGACACCTAAAAATCACGCATGTCTAGTAAGAAGACACAGGGACTTTTACCCTTCTTAACTGTAGCGGTAAAGGGCTGCTTCCCAGCCAAATAAACCCCTTTTTTCCACCAAAATGTCCTCAAATTCCCCACTCTTAAATAAAATTCCCCATTAGAATATAGGAGGTAGTGATTCATTGAGGAAATAGAGAACAATAATATGACGCTAATTTAACTCTGTTTAAACTCTATTGATTCTTAACAAACATATTTGATTAGTCCCCCTTTATTTAATTTTTTAGTTTCTAGATTGTCTTGCTGTGCCAAAGGACCAGTTTTATGCTAATATGTTTGAAGTTATCATCAAGACAAACTTTCTGACAAGTTTGAGGGAAGATTGGATCAAAATTGTGGCTCTTATGTCGTAAACGAGATTTTTCTAGATTTGACCTTACTGACCAATTTTTGATCAATACTGACCCCTTTTTCGAAAGGGTTCAAGATATCATCAAGCCAAACATTCTAAGTTTGAGGAAGATTTGAATCAAAAATTGTGGCCTTAGTGTGTAACAACAAGATTTCTAAGATTTGACCTATGACCTACTTTGGGAATCCAACCTGACCCTTATCGAAAGGGTTCAAGATATCATCAAGACAAAATTCTGCCAAGTCTTGAGGAAGATTGGATCAAAAATTGTTGGCCGCCTATGGCCTCTAGTGGTGTAACATCAAAATTGTTGACGGTCTGACTGACGTCGGACAATCAAGTATCCAAAGCTCACCTGGAAAAACTTTAAAAAATTCGACCCCTTATATATATAAATAAACGACAAGGAATGCACTGTCTTCCATACCCACCCACCTCTCCGATCAAGAATAATATTGTTGGTCTACTACGACATGAGAAATTAGTGTAGAGTTGTGTTTTTCAGTGGTATAAAACACGGAATCATTACTAGGTAAGGATATATTTTGAAAGATAATTAACCCTTTAATTGTACAGACCAGAAAAATCCTTTGTAAAGTGTCAAAACAACTATTCTGTATCGAAGAGGTGGGTGGTGTATGAAGGCATTGCATCCTGGTGTTTATTTATATATAGAGGGGTCAATTTTTAAAAAAAATTTTGACTGAAATCAGTTTTCTTGTGGTGTTACATGCTTTTCATTAACATTGCATGAACACCTTGATTGTACCTAATGGAAATCCCCAAATATTCAAGTTCCGTATATGTCTCTTGTTTTGATGGATTTCAGGCAATTCCATTTAAAGCAAATGATCTGTTTCAGTCACCTATTCACAGTTTCCTTTTGATTCCTCTTTACCTTTTTACGTTCTTATGGATTGTTTTTTTGTTCGAATGACAAAGTGACCGATACGAAAAATGTCAAAAATAGTCTTTCAGTGAATTGCTTGAAAATCATTAAACATAGACATTATCCGGAACTCGCATAAATGGGGATTTCCATGTAAGTACAATCAAGGTATTCATGCACTGTTAATGAAAAACAGATATAAAACACAGAGTAATTTCGTATTATCTTTGTAGACCTTTATTCATTTTAAAGGTAACATGAAAAAAAAAAAAAATAAAAAAAAAAACAACACCGTTAGTATTCCGAAGTTAAGTTATTGATCTAAGTATGACATATTGTGTTTTACACTTCGGTTCTTGTTCAGTTAAGGTCAGGTCTAGTAGGTTTTTTAAGTTACTGGACTCTTGTCAGCTCTCAAAAAGTTTATGTGAACCATGCCCTGTTTTTAAAATCCCCCAAAGGAAATCACCAAAAACATCGACATGAAAATATAAGAAAGATTCCCCAGGAACTGGACCTTCTCACCATCATCCTGATCCATTATTCAGATGAGGCATTCACACTTCTGATATGTTAGTTCTTAAACCAGACAATTGCTGTGTATGTAAATAATTCAACTGATAACTAAAACAAATGATTCAGGCCTTGTATTTCCAAATGGGTTACAGTGTGAGTACGGAGGTGGTCATTGGACATCTAAAATACTGTTGTAAAGCAGATGTGTCATTAAGGCTCCATGACAATAAAAAATTTATTTGTCTTGCCATGATTCTTCAACTTACCGAGAATAACCTGCGTGCGTTCAGTATGACATACTGTTTGCAACGGTGAACCGGTAGCTTTATTTAGCTATGGATTTCTCTTAGGACCATATAGATGCTGTAACGTGCTCCTTATGCTGTGCATGGGTTAATGTTCAGCATCTGGTTTATGACAATGAGATTAGTTGTATTGCTGATTGTAAGGTCGGTTGCATACGGTTTGTTCTTACTGAACGCACGCCTGTATATTCTAAAACAAGAGGGCCAAGATGGCCCCTAAGACGGCGCACCTGAAAAATTGACTTCATTGCCTGTACATGTTTATAAATTATAGCATAGTTGTTCTGTCCGAATAAATAATCTATGACATCATTTCAGTTCAATGAAACAAAAAGTGCCTGTGGTTAAAATTTGAAAGTCATACTTGACTGAGGATAGAATGGCTTTAACACACATATTTAACATTAAAAGGGTCTAAAGCTTGAACAGTGGCCTTTAGTGTGTAAACAAGATTTTTCTAAGATTTTACTATGACTTACTTTCGGTCCAGCCCGGCCCATTTTCGGAAATGGTTGAGATATAATCAGTCAAACATTCTGACAAGTTTGGGAGATGGATTAAAATTGGTAATCTATAGTGTGTAAACAAGATTTTTCTAACATCTTGAACCTACTGACCTTACTTTTTGATCCAACCTGACCCATTTTCTCGGAAGGTATACAAGATATCATCAAGACAATTTCTGACCAAAGTTTGAAGAAGATTGGATCACCATTGTGGCTCTAAAGTGTTAAAAAGATTTTTCTAAGATTTGACTACTGACCTACTTTTGGATCAATATGACCATTTTCGAATGGGGTTCAAGATATTATCAAGACAAATTTCTGACCAAAGTTTGAGGAAGATTGGATCAAAATTTGTGGCCTTTAGTGTGATATAAACAAGATTTTTCTAAGATTGACTCTGGACCTACCTTTTTGATCAACCTGACCCATTATCGAAAGGGTTCAAGATATCATCAAGACAACATTCTGCCAAGTTGAGAAGATTGATCAAAATGTAGCCTTAGTGTGTAACAAGTTTTTCTATGATGTGACTATCTGACCTACTTTTTGATCCAAACCTGACCCATTTTCGAAAGGGTTCAAGATATCATCAAAACTAACATTCTGACCAAGTTTGGGAAGATTGGATCAAAAATTGTGGCCTTAGTGTGGGTAAACAAGCTTTTGTCTAAGATTTGACCTACTGACCCTTACTTTTGGATCCAACCTGCCCATTATCGAAAGGATTCAAGATATCATCAAGACGAAACATTCTGACCAAGTTTGAGGAAGATTGGATCAAAATGTGGCCTTTTTTTCTAAGGTGTGTTGTTGTACACATCAAAATTGTTGAGGGTACGCTGACGACGGACAATCAAGTATCCCAGAAGCACACCCTGAAAAAAAAAAACTTTAAAAAATTCGACCCCTCTATATATAAATAAACACAAAGGACTGCAAGTCTTCCATACCCACCACTCTCCGATACAAGAATAATTGTGGGACTATACGAATGAGAAATTAGCCGTAGAGTTGTGTTTTTCAGTGGTATAAAACACGAAAACATTACTGGTAGGATATATTTTGATAGATAATTAACCACTCTTGAATTGTCCAGACCAGAAAATCCTTTGTAAAGCTGTCCAACAACTATTCCTGTATCGAAGAGGTGGGTGGTGTATGGAAGGCATTGATTCTGGTGTTTATTTATATATAGAGGGGGTCCAATTTTAAAAATAAAATTTTGACTGAATATCAGGTTCTGTGGTGTTACATGCTTTTCATTACATTGCATGACACTTGAGTGTACTACATGGAAATCCCCAAATATGCAAGTTCCGGATTAATGTCTCGTGTTTTGGTGATTTTCAAGCAATTCCATTTAAAGGCCAAAAATGATCTGTTTCATTCCACCTATTCTACAGTTTCTTTGATCCTCTTTACCTTTTTCGTTCATTATACTGGCATTGTCTTTTTTGTCGATGACAAATGTGCAGCCCATACGAAAAATGTCAAATAGTTCTTTTCATCCGACAAAAAGACAATGCCAATAATGAAACGAAAAAAGGTAAAGAGGAATCAAAGAAACTGTATGAATAGTGCAAGAAACAGATCGTTTTGTTTTAAATGGAATTGCTTGAAAATCAGTAAACAAAGACATTATCAGGAACTCGCATAAATGGGGATTTCCATGTAAGTACACTTCAAGTGTGTTCATGCAATGTTAATGAAAAAAATATAACACAGAATAATTCTTAGTATTATCTTTGTCGACCATATTTATTTCTAAAGGTAAACATGAAAAAAAAAAAAAAAAATTAAAAAAAACAACCCGTTAGGTATTCGAGAAAAGTATATTGATCTAAGTAAGACATATATGTGTTTTACACTTCGGTCTTGTTCAGTTATGGTCAGGTCTATGTAGGTTTTCTAAGTTACTGGACACTTGTCCAGAGCTCTCAAAAAAGTTAAGTTGAACCCTGCCTGTTTAAATCCCCCAAAAAGGAAATACACCAAACTGCATCGACATGAAAAATATAAAGAAAGATTCCCATGACTGGACCTTCTCACATCAACCTGATCCATTATTCAGATGAGCATTACACTCTTCTGATAATGATAGTTCTGAAAACAGACAATTGCTGTGTATTGTAAAAAAATTCAACCTGATGATACTAAAACAATGAGTCCCAGCCTTGTATTTACCAAATGTGGTATGTGTGATGTCACAGGGAGTGTGGTCTTGGACACATTAAAATATGATGTAAGCAGACTGACTATAGGGCTCCATGACAACATTTTATTTGTCCATGCCTGCTTCTTCCAATACCAAGAATAAACTGTCGTGCGTTCAGTATGGTCATACTGTATGCAACGGTGAACGGTAGCTTACATTTAGCTATGGAGTTCTCTTAGGACATATCGCATGCTGTTCTCGTGCTCCTTATTGCTGTGTTGGTTATGTCAGCTCAGGTTTATGGACACTGAGATAGTTTCATAGTGATTGTAAGCGTACGGTTTGCTACGGTTTGTCATATGGAAGCACGCCTGTATTTTAAAACAAGAGGGCCAAGATGGCCTAAAGACGCTCACCTGAAACAATTGAACTTTCATTGCCGGTACCATGTTACTAATTTATAGCTAGTTGTACTGTCAGAATACATAATCTATGACATCATTTCAGTTCAATGAACAAAAAAGTGCTGTGGTTAATAATGTTGAAGGTCATACTTGACTGATGAGAATAGAATGGCATTACCACACACATTTTAAACATTAAAAGGGACATACTCCTGAAACTGTGGCCTTTAGTGTGTAAACAAGATTTTCTAAGATTTTACTTTGGGACTTACTTTTCGGTCAGCCCGGCCCATTTTCGAACTGGTTTGAGATATCATCAAGACAAACATTCTGACCCAGTTTGAGGAAGATTGGATTAAAATTGTAAGCCTAAGTGTGTAAACAAGATTTTTCTTAGATTTGACCTATGACCTACTTTTGGATCCAATATGACCAATTTTTCGATTGGGTTCAAGATATTATAAGACAACTTTTGACAAGTTTGAGGAAGATTGGATCAAAATTGTGGCCTTTAGTGTGGAAACAAGATTTTTCTAAGATTTGACCCTACTGACCATACCTTTTGATCCAACCTGACCCATTTTCGAATGGGTTCAAGATATTATCAAGACAACTTTTGACCAAGTTGAGGAAGATTGGATCAAATTGTGGCTTTAGTGTGTAAACAAGATTTTTCTAGATTTGACTACTGACCTACTTTTGATCAACCTGACCCATTTTGCAAGGTTCAAAGATATCATACATAACAAACATTCTGGACAAGTTTGAGGAAGATTGGATCAAAATTGTGGCCTTAGTGTGTAACAGATTTTTCTAAGATTTGACCTTACTGACCTACTTTTGGACCAACTGACCCATTATCGAAGGATTCAAAGATATCATCAAGACAAACATTCTGACCAAGTTTGAGGAAGATTGGATCAAAATTTGTGGGTGGGGGGCCTCTAGTGTGTAAACATCAAAAATTGTGACGTAGATGGCGCGGGACAATCAAGTAGCCCCATAGATTCACCCTGAAAAAATTTAAAAAAATTCGACCACTCTATATATAAATAAACCACAAGGAATGCAATGTCTTCCATACCCCACCACCTCTCCGATACACGCATAATTGTTGGGCTAACTACGACAAGGGAAATTGCGTAGGAGTTGTGTTTTTCAGTGGTATAAAAAACGAAAACATTACTGGTAAGGATATATTTTGAAAGATAATTAACCCTTTTAATTGTCCAGTCCAGGAAAAAATACTTTGTAAAGCTGTCCAAACAACATTCCGTATCGAAGAGGTGGGGTGGTGTATGGAAAGGCATTGCATTCTGGTGTTGATTTTATATATAGAGGGTCAATTTTAAAAAAAAAAAATTTTTGACTGATATAGGTTCTGTGGTGTACATGCTTTTCATTAACATTGCTTGAACACCTTGATTGTACCCTACATGGGAAATCCCCAATATGCAAGTTCCGGATAATGTCTTTGTTTTGTGATTTCAAGCAATTCATTAACAGCAAAAATGATCTGGTTTCCAGTCTCCTATCACTGTTTCTTTGATTCCTTTTACCTTTTTCGTTCATAATTCTGGCATTGTCTTTTTTGTCGAATGGACAAATGTGCAGCCCATACGAAAAATGGTCAAATAGTCATTCATCCGACAAAAAGACAATGCCAATAATGAACGAAAAGGTAACGAGGGAATCAAAGAAACTGTAATGAATGATGGCAAGAGGGGGGTAAACAGATCGTTTTGTTTTTAAATGGAATTGTTGAAAAATCAATAAAACAATAGGACATTTCCGGAACTCGCATAAATGGGATTTCCATGTAAGTCATCAAGGTGTTCATGTGCAAATGTTAATGGAAAAAATATAACACAAGAGTAATTCTAGTTTTCTCTTTGTTAGGACTTTATACATTTCTAAAGGTAAAACTTGAAAAAAAAAAAAATAAATTACCAAAAAAACAACACGTTGGTATTCCGAAGTAAGTATATTGATCTAAGTATGAATATATGTGTTTTACATTCGGTCTTGTTCAGTTAAGGTCAGGTCTAGTGGTTTTCTAAAGTTACTGGTCACTTGTCCAGCTCTCAAAAAAGTTCAATGTTGAAAACCCTGCCCTGTTTAAAATCCCCCCAAAAGAAATTAACCCAAAAAACATCGACTGAAAATATAAAGATAGATTCCCCTTGGAACTGGACCTTCTACTCAACCTGATAATTATTCAGCTGAGCATCACTCTCCTTTGATAATGATAGTTCTGAAACAGCATTGCTGTGTATTGTAAAAAAATTCAACCTGATGAACTAAACAATGAGTCAGCCTTGTATTTACCACATGGTACAGTGTGATGTACAGGGATGTGGTCATTGGACACATCTAAAATTACTGTTGTAAGCAGATGATCATTAGGCTCATGACAAATTTATTTGTCCATGCCATGATTTTCAACTACCAAGGAATTAACCTGGCGTGCGTCAGTTATGACATACTGTATGCAACGGTGAACCGGTTAGCTTACATTTAGCTATGGAGTTCTTTAGGACCATATAGCATGCTGTTCAGTGCTCTTTTGCTGTGCATGGTTATGTCAGCATCATGGTTTATGACACTGAAGATAGTTTCATAGTGAGTGTAAGCGTACGGTTGCATACGGTTTGTCATACTGATCGCCACGCTGTATTTTAAACAAGAGGGCAAGATGGCCCTATAGACGCTCACCTGAAAAATTGACTTCATTGCCTGTACAATGTTACTATAATTATAGACATAGTTGTACTGTCAGATCAATAATCTATGACATCAGTTCAGTTCAATGAACAAAAAAGTGCCTGTTGGTTAAAATTTGAAGTCATACTTGACTGGAGATTGAATGGCTTTAACACACAAATTTAAACATTAAAAGGGACATAAACTCTGAACTGTGGCCTTTAGGTGTAAACAAGATTTTTCTAAGATTTTACCTATTGAATTATTTTCGGTCCAGCCCGGCCATTTTCGAATGGTTTTGAGGTATCATCAGACAAACATTTGACCACGTTTGAGGAAGATTGGATTAAAATGTAGCCTCTAGTATGTAAAACAAGATTTTTGTCTAAGATTTGACTACGGACCTACTTTTTGATCCACTGACCCATATTTTCGGAAGGGTTCAAGATATCTCGCAAGACAAACATTCTGACATGTTGATGAAGATTGGATCAAACTTGTGGCCTTCTAATGTGTAAACACGTTTTTTCTAAGATTTGAACTACTGACCTACTTTTAGATCCAATATGACCCATTTTCGAATGAGGTTTCAAGATATTATCAAGAGAAAATTTCTGACCAGTTGAGGAAGATTGGATCAAAATTGTGGCTTTAGTGGTGTAAACAAGATTTTTCTAAGATTTGACCTACTGACCTACCTTTTGATCCATAACGAACCCATTATCGAAAGGAAAAACGAGTTCAAGATATCTCAAGACAAAAACTTTCTGACCAAGTTTAGGAAGATTGGGATCAAAATTTGTAGCCTCTAGTGTGTAAACAAGATTTTTCTAGATTTGACCTTACTCTGAATACCTTTTGATCCAAACCTGGACCCATTTTCGCAAGGGGTTCAAGCTATCATCAAGACAAAAAATTCTGACCCAGCTTGAGGAAGATTGGAATCAAATTGTGGCCTCTTGTGTGTAAACAAGATTTTTCTAGATTTGACCTACGACCTACTTTTGGATCCAACTGACCCATATCGAAAGGATTCAAGATATCATCAAGGACAAACATTTCTGACCAAGTTTGAGAAGATTGATCAAAAATTGTGGCCTCTAGTGTGTAACACAAAATTGTTGACGGACGACTGACGTCGGACAATCAAGTATCCCAAAAGCTCACTTGAAAAACTTTAAAAAAAATTCGACCCCCCTTAAATAAATAAACACAAGGAATGCAATGTCTTCCATACCCACCCACCTTCCGATACAAGAATAATTGTTGGGGACTACTACGACATGAGAAATTAGCGTTAGAGTTGTGTTTTTCAGGGTATAAAACACGAAACTTACTGGTAAGGATATATTTTGAAAGTAATTAACCCCTTTAATTGTCCAGACCAGAAAAAATCCTTGGTAAAGCTGTCCAAACAATATTCCTGTATCGCCAGAGGATGGGTGTGTATGAAAGGCTTGCATTCCTGGTGTTTATTTATATATAGAGGGAGTCAATTTTTAAAAAAAAAATTTTGACTGAATATCAGGTTCTGTGGTGGTTAACATCTTTTCATGTTACATTGCATGAACTCCTTGATTGTACCTACATGAAAATTCCCCAAATATGCAAGTTCGGATAATGTCTCTTGTTTGCGATGATTTTAAGCAAATTCCATTTAAAGGCAAATGATCTGTTTCCAGTCACTAGTCACAGTTTCTTTGATTCCTCTTTACCTTTTTGTTCAATACTGGCATTGTCTTTTTTCGAATGAACATGTGCAGCCCATACGGAAAATGTCTAATAGTCTTTCCATCCGACAAAAAAGACAAATGCCAATATGGAACGAAAAAGGTATAAGAGAATCAAAAGAGTGAAAATGTATGAATAGATGGCAAGAAACAGATCGTTTTGTTTTAAATGGAATTGCTCTGAAAATCATTAAACAATAGACAGTATCCGGACTCGCATAACTGGGATTTCCATGTAAGTACAAATCAAGGGTTCATGCACTGTTTATGAAAAACCATATAACACAAGAGTAATTCTAGTATTATCTTTGTTGACCTTTATTCATTTCTAAAAGGTAAAACATGAAAAAAAAAAAAAAAAAAAAAAAAAAAAAAAAACACCGTTAGGTTTCCGCGAGTAAGTATATTGATCTAAGTATGACATATATGTGTTTTACACTTCGGTCTTGTTAGTTAAGGTCAGGTCTAGTAGGTTTCTTAAGTTATCTGGACCACTTGTCCAGCTCTCAAAAAAGTTGATGTTGAACCCTGCCTGTTTAAAATCCCCCAAAAGGAAATACACCAAAAAATCGACATGAAAATATAAAGAATGATTCCCATGAACTGGACCTTCTCACATAACTGATTCATTATTCAGAGAGCATTCCCACACTCTTGATAATGATAGTTCTGAAACAGACAATTGCTGTGTATGTAAAAAATTCACATGATGTAACTAAAACAATGAGTCGCCTTTGTATTTACCAATGGGTTACGTGTGATGTACAGGGATGTGGTCATTGGACACTTCTAAAATACTGTGTTGTAGCAGACTGTCTTTAGGCTCCATGACCAAATTTATTTTGTCCATTGCCATGATTCTTCCAACTACAATAAATAAACATGGCTCGTGTTCAGTATGACATTACTGTATGCAACGTGAACCGGTTAGCTTTACATTTAGTATGGGAGTTATCTTAGGACCCATATCGCTGTGTTCACGTGCTCATTATGCTGTGCGCATGGGTTAATGTCAGCATCATGGATTATGGACGCTGAGATGTTTCATAAGCTGATTGTAAGCGTACGGTTGCATACGGTTTGTCATACTGAACGCACGCCTGTATTTTAAAACAAGCGGGGCCTAAGATGGCCCTAAAGACGCTCACCTGAAAAAATTGACTTCATTGCCTGTACTGTTACTAAGATTATAGCATTGTTGTACTGTCAGAATAATAATCTATGACATCATTTCAGTTCAATGAACAAAAAAGTGCTGTGGTTAAAAATTGAAGTATACTTGAATGAGGAGATAGAATGGCTTTAAACCACACAAATTTAAACTTTAAACAGGGAATAACTCCTGAACTGTGTTTTTTCTGGCCTTTAGTGTGTAAACAGAAATTTTTCTAAGTATTTTAACTATGACTTACTTTTCGGTCCAGCCCGGCCATGTTCGAAAACTGGTTTGAGATATTCTCAAGACCAACATTTGACAAGTTGAGGTAGATTGGATTAAAATTGGTAGCCTCTAGTGTGTAAAACAAGACTTTTCTAAGGTTTTGACCTACTGACCTACTTTTTGTTCCAACCTGAACCATTTTCCATAGGGTTCAAGTATCGTCAAGAAGACATTCTGACCAAGTTTGAAAGAAGATGGATCAACAATTGTGGCCTCTAATGTTGTGTAAACAAGATTTTCTAAGATTTGACCTACTGACCTCTTTGGAATCAATATGACCCATTTTCGAATGGGTTCAAGATATCATCAAGACAATACTTTTCTGACCAAGTGTGAGGTAGATTGGATCCAAAATTGTGGCCTTTAGTGTGGTGGTTAAACAAGATTTTTCTAAGATTTGACCTACTGACCTACCTTTTGATCAACCTGACCCATATCGAAGGGTTCAAGATATCATCAAGCAAACATTTGACCAGTTTGAGGGAAGATTGGATCAAAATTGTAGCTCTAGTGTGTAAACAATTTTTTTTAGATTTGACCTACTGACCTACTTGGTGATCAAACCTGACCCATTTTCGATAGGGTTCAAGATATCATCAAGACAACATCTGACCCAGTTTGAGGAAGCATTGGTCAAAATTGTGGCCTCTAATGTGTAAACAAGATTTTTTCTTAAGATTTCGACCTACTGACCTACTTTGGATTCCAATATGACCCATTTTCGAATGGGGTTCAAGATATCATTCAAGGGACAAACTTTCTGACCAAGTTTGAGGAAGATTGGATCAAAATTGTGGCCTTTGTGTGGTCAACAACATTTTTCTAAGATTTGACCTACTGACCTACCTTTTGATCCAACCTGAACCATTATCGAAAGGGTTAAGTATCATCAAGACAAACATTTGACCAAGTTGAGGAAGATTGGATCAAATAATTGTTAGCCTCTTAGTGTGTACACAAAGTATTTTCTAAGATTTGACCTACTGACTACTTTTTGATCCACCTGACCATTTCGAAAGGGTTCAAGATTCATCAAGACAAACATTCTGACCAAGTTTGCGGAAGATTGAATCAAAATTGTGGTCTCTCTAGTGTGTAAACATCATTTGTTGACGGGACGACGGTGGTATGGACGATCAGTATCCCAAAAGCTCCACTGAGCTATGCTCAGGTGAACTAAAATGGAAATATTTGACAATGTTTTAATTACGTTATACTGTTTTATATCGTGTGTGTTTGCCTTTTTGACATTTAAAAACAAATATGTTACCTGTCGAGGACCGATTATTTTTTGAACTTGACCAATAGTTTTGCTCTATGGTTCGAGAATAGGTACTTTGTTTATGCGCCATCGGACATGTTTCGTATTGCGAGGGTGGGTGGGGAATATTGGATATGTTTTTAGATTGGATGCCGTTATTTACAAGAGCATTTTTCTAAGCCGTGAGTGAAAAGGATTTGTATTTTCATTAGTTTAAATTTAGACGATCTACTTGTGTACAAATGAGATATAAAATAATATATAAGATTTATTTCACAAGGGGTTCGAGAACCAGTTAGTCACGCTAAACTGGGGGTACAACAGCAATTTTCCTTAATTTGTTACCTTTCAACCTGGAGAGTCCTTACATTTTGAAGTATAGGAGTAATTTTGGGAGTGAAAAACCTATACAGAGGTTAAATGGGCTTGCTGTATTACAATTATCAAGAATCAAAGTTTACTATCATATTAATAACAGCTTATGGCTCTAAATGGACGTCTGTACATATTGTTGAGAAGTGTATTCATAATCATACCTACACTATTTTAAGGAACAGATATTGGTTTAACATAAACCAGTGATCGTATGTTGCTGAATATTATCGGTAGTGTTGAACAAGTAGTTTAAAAGATCACAAAAAGAAGCATTAGTGAAAAAATGGTAAGAAATCGGTACTTCTTGATTAAATGAATATGTTCCCGTTTCCCAACATTGTAATAAAAGACGGTTTAGAAACAAGACTCAATCAGTGTTGTTATTGTCGAGGTTTCTCTGTAAAATTACGTCACACTTAAACGTCAAAATATCCTGGTGTAATAACCGAGGATACCAATATGGCAAGAACTCAAAAACTTGTATCAAGTAAGATGGTTAACAAGTTTTCCAGGGTTACTAGCCAGAATCGTCTATATTTGCATATCAAATGTCATTAACATTTTCATTAGATTAGAATAAAGGGGTGAAGCAACAAATTTTGTCACTCCCTGTACAATTTGCGATCTTATATAATCCTCTCGAGCAAAACAAGAGCAGGTTCATTCAATGTAGGTCAATGTAAAACATTAAAAGTTGCTACAAGTTTTCGGGTTTATTTACAAATTAAGCTCAACATACTTTATAACTTAAATATACAATCAAAATTCCTTTTCAGGGGAAATATTACTGATTTGATATCTTATCGAGACTTTATTTCGTCTGAGATGCTGTTCTGATTATTTTTTTTCTGATGGCATCCCGGTCGGATAAAAGGTGCAACTTTATCCGGGAAACTGCTGACCTGACACCATCCCATTCACACGATCATTTATGTTCATCACATGTCTGGTCAATCGGGAATAAAACATGAGATATAGCGCGAGCTAGTGACCACTGTGCTTCTAGCTTTCGACCAGTGAAGATGTGAATGGGCTATCAGTCATGGTGGTTTCATCAGAGTATGGGTTTGTGCACAGTGTAGTGTGTTTAAGTTTTCGATGGATACTTGACCGAACATTAGCTAACCGATCATGACGATTGTACAGTAAGACTTTATCATTTTAATTTGCATGTATATGCATATATATATATAGAGGTGTTATATATCTTACTCTTTTTTGTTTACAGAAGCTACCTAAGTAAGGCATAATCTTATTTTATGAAACGAAGTAAGTGTTCACTTTTCTTATTTGATTAACAGTGTTTAAAGGAAATATACACACCGTCTATATATTTTTTACGTATATCTAAGCACGCAGTGCACTATAAAGAAAGTTCACGGGACTCCTACATTTATATCCATCTGTAGCAAAAATATTGTACTATTCAAAATGGCCCCGGCCACTAAGATATTCAAGCACGTAGTGCAATATAAAGAAAGCTACCGTGAAAATTTATAACATTTTAGAAAGTCCATCTTTAGCAAGAAATATTGTTTGGTACACCGTGCATACTATTCAAAAGATTGGCCATCGGCCCACTAAGATATTAAGCACGTAGTGCAATACCAGTGTATAAGGAACAACCCACACTGGGACTAATACAGTATAGCAGAAATATTTGGCACACCGTGCATGCTATTTCAAAAAATGACAATCGGCCATAAGATATTAAGACGTAGTGCATACAATGTATAAAAGAAAACCACTGTGTGGACTCATACATCTATTTTTTAAAAAGCAGAACTAATTTGGCAAAACCGTGCATTACTATTCTAAAATGGTCATCGGACCCTAAGATATTAGCATGTAGCGCATACAAATGTATAAGGAAAACCATTGGGAACTCATAACATTATAGAAAAAATATTTTGGCCACACCGTGCATTACATCAAAAATGGCCATCGGCCACTTAAGGTATGATATTGACGATAGGAGACAACGAAAACTGATGCTGTCAAGACGAAAATTGCATTCAAAACACTTCAACGTCAATGACTAGTAATGGCTTAGCATGAAGAGATGAGGTGGAGCTTTGACTGCTCTGAGCTCTAAGCAAACAATCATTTCCGACCATTGGTTCAACCTCATGTAGCCACTGGCTCAAAATGACATTTAACTTATGGTTCAACAGTATTCGATTATGAGGATGATCTTATTTGATGATGGATAATGACAGTTATAGCTTACTGGGCATACTGCTCTCTTTAAAATGGACAAGCAGTTCTTTTGAATTGGCTTGATGCTGATCTGGTAATGAGGAGGATGCTTGGTGACAAATAAATGTAAACTAACAATAATTGTAAATAAGTAAAATAGTTAGGACCACTTTATCCAATGCTATTAATAAAGAAAAAACAACAAAGTTTCATGACACAAAAATTGTGTTGACCTTGTAGTTCCAAAAGAAATTTATATCGAAATTCGGAAGGGGACCTCAGACTAATGAATGTCAAAAACCTGTTATAAAGGTTCCATTGCTTGGCATAAGTTACAAGGAATTTACTCAAAAAATGGCAGAAGGTGGGGTCATACGCCACAGCAACTGATGCTATAGCCCTTTTTGGGGGCATGCAAAAACATCTCTCTTCAAAGGCGTTTGCTCCTTGAAAAGCCTATACTGACAGGGTGTCGTGGCTATTTGTGACTTAAAAACAGTCCAATACCAATAAACAGGTCAATTGTTTAGTGTGACCTGCCAAGACCTGAAGGTCATAAGACAGGTCAATTTTAGGCGAATTTGCCATGTGACATAAGTCAAAAAGAAAGTCTAAGTAATTCCAAGTAAATGAATATCTAAATATAATTTTGTGATATTATTACCAAATTATAGGCACCAAATTACGCCGTGTGAAAAAAAAAAAAAAAAAAAAAAAAATGGCGAATACAAACAGTACTAAGAGTAAATGGTGTCTTATGCACCCGTTGCTCCAAACATTCTGATTTAAAAATGTGGGCTTAAACTTGAGTTGCAACAATTCATGTACATTGATGCATACCTTGGGAAACAGTTTCTTACAAACAGCAAAAAGAAAAAAAATACACCGGTTTTACAAATTCTTTGTTTGCCCAAATGGCGTACTCTGTAGCACACGTGCACTTACATACACTATTTAAACCAGTGTATGTTACATTTGGCGTCAGAGGACACCAGTCTGATGTAGGTATATATATATATATGACAGCTTAAGCTGTTGTGAAGAGAACTTTATCTCAGTTTCCATAGAATGTTGTATGTACAGTTGATATGGTTTATTAACTCACCAAAAAACAACACATCTGTCAATATGACAATGACACTAACGCAGAGCAAATAACAAATATCTGTGGCCATGCTCAGATACTCTCGATACTTTGTATGGAAAAAGGGCAGCATGTAAAAATTATCCCAAATTATTGGAATGATTGTAGGCCGCTTTACTGCACCCTATGGCAGGTTTTTTGGTCTACAGTAACAGTGTGAGGAAATAAAAACATTGCAGGAGGCAAATGGCAATCACAGGCAACATTAAGATCCACCGGACAATTGCGCAATTAACCTAAGGTGGTGGTTAGATAATTTGCCACTTTAAACGCACCCAGATCTCATGGTCAGCAACGACCTTCATCAATGAACCTGGACTCCTGTACAAAGGGTGGGGAACCTACTGTCAAGCCAGGGCGCCTTAGATTAGCCACAGAGGCTGTCACATATCAATATGTATCTTTGCTTTGGATTCAATTTGCTCTTCCATAACAAATAAACATATATACTGTTACCTATTGACTCATGACCAGAGTGTATATACTTCGTGAGTGTAAGGCGGTTTCTCACTCTTCACAATGCCACAGAAACTTCTAAGTGTCTTTTGATATTGGTAAACAATGTTTGGTTAACATTATTCCCACATTTAGTGACATAACAATCGCATAGCGATAAGGATAGCCGTGAGTTTAAATGGGAAATGAGTGGATACTGGATACAGGTGTTTACTAAAATACAACAGTTGCTGAATTCAAACCCCGATGTTGACATGTTTGCCTCAAGGATAATAAACAGCTTAAGAGGATATGTATCTTGGAAGCAGCGCTGAGAGTTCATAAGATTGATGCATTTACATTGAACTTCGCAACAATATAGGGCCATACATGTTTCCACCTTTCAGAATCATACAGTCGTATACGGAAAGTGTCAAATGGATAAACAACAGCCTGATTATTATACGAATGGCCAACACCAACCATATACCCAAATGCTATGAAAATGGCAATACAGGATCCTATACTAATCCCACAAGGAGGATGCGCCTCTTGGGACCTTGCCGGCCAGAAGACCTAGGCCATGCAATGTGGAACCAAATCATTACTGCTGTGACAGAATATTCTGTCAAGCAAAATGTAAACGGTGCTTGGGTTCATTTCTGGATTATTACAAGAATAAATTAGGCTTTTCAGCAATTAACACAGCCTTTCTACTCATGTGCAATTAGAAGGCAATCCTTGCCTATTGGGAAAACACCCTAGAGTACACAATATCTGAGGGGGTATTTAACTTAGCCCATCTCTTCCCAGATACACTGCCAACTGAGATGCTGTATTGATTCTTTTATTACTTAGTAAAACAGTACATTGAATTGACTCATACTTGAAGCAGCTTTCACTATCAGCTTTGCTAACCGGACCACATGTCAGACTATAAAAATGTTTAAACATTGGCATTTGAAACTGCATGATGAAAGGATAGATATGTTTTTAACTCTCTATTGAAAACTCAAAGCCAGGAAAACACTGTCAGTAATTCGTTAAGAGGAATATAATTTATGTGTTGTAAAGCAATATTATGTTATATATAGACAGGACATGGCTTTTTGTAGATCAAAACGAACAATTTTTGTCAATTTTATTTAACCCCACAAGCCGGTATCCCCAGTACTTTGTCGCGCTGGATTGAAACTGTCATTGTTAATATAACAATATATTCTGCAACATAGCACCATCTTTCAGCTTTGGCACAGGGTGTGCCTGTGGATCTGTTATCTTAACGAAGTAGGCTCGTATTTGGAATCCATGATTGCAGATTTTACAATGAACCGATTTCAAATGATTTCAATGCTTGGAACACTTAAAATTTTGAGGTGCAGGAATCCTTAAAACTGAAATAATGTATGAATTAGATTTTTATTACAAAACTACAACAAAAAAGAAAAAAATAAATATTTTAGATCTATCGATATATATGGCACGCTTTGCTATTCTTGTGATTGTATATTAAATCGGTGAAATCACGCATATGTTTATATGTTTACGTTTTATTGACTGAGACGTTTATTGCTTTGAAAAAATTTATAATCAGCTATTTCCTGTATGCTTTGCTAAATTCTATTGGTGAGACTTCTGGCATATTTTCAGGGGGGGGGGGGGAAAAACTTGTTTGCGCAATTTAAACCGTCTGGTTAATTCAATTGTCTCATTGTTTCAAGTCTCATGTTATTCCCGGAGTGACCAGACATGTGATGAAATAGTATGTAAGATTAACGAGACTTACTCTTAGGAAGTTGAGTTTGATCGGATTCTGTTTCATCACTGTCAGGAACGAGGGATTACATGCCCTCCCAATTTATCAATATATCCCAGCCAATCATGTTATCACTAATTCAACCAATGAATTGTCATACTGGTCAGCTAGCTCGCCGCTATCTCATGTTATCCTCGTTCATGACAGTGATGAAATAGAATCCCGTCAAAACTTCAACTTCCTAAGGTAAGTCTCGTTTAATCATACATTTTTTCATTTTAAACTTAATGGACAGTTACAATGATGAACACATTATGGAAACTGAACATTTTACACTTATTCATCACAATTCTATACTTTACACACCTTAAAAAAGCCTCTTGCACAAAGCTATTTTCCAACCCTTGTAAATTCATAACAAATAGCCGCCATTTTTTTTAATTCAAATTAAGCATCATGTGACTTATTATCCGGGGTAATTGATAACATTTAGTTTGTTTTCTGCGCCAAAACACTAAAACCAGTAAGGTGTTATCACTTAAATAAAAACTATAAATTGTTTTTTTGTTTGAAAATATGTAAATTTGAATAAGTCAGATATGTTTGATCTACAAAATAGCTATTAAAACGAGTTCAAGATTCTAATTAAATGGGCTCATCTTAAACACTGTCCGAATTCACACAAGAAGTCAAATGGTGTCTTTTAATTTGGAATAGTAGGAGCATGGCTTGACATTTGTTTTGATCATATGGGGACCGCGAAAAACAACTAGTCATATCACGTTATCCGCGCAAACGGTGTAAAGGTAAAATACCTGAAAAATTGTTATGCCCGAAAAAGGGTTAGTCAACAGGGCCGGTCACCATACCTTCCTCCAGTCTTGAGACGTATACATATATGATCACTCAAAACTCTTGGGTAATCCAAGTGTTTGTAGCAAAACGAATATCAATACTACAAATAAATGTTGAAATTATGTCAACAAAACTTATCACAAATCATCGCTAAATCTTATGCGTGAGTCATTTCAACCTTTCTCACCAGGACAGATAAAATTTTTATTTTGGTACGATTGGGTCGTTTCGCCCCAATGCTCTTTCGCCTTATACCTTTTGCCCTATTCCCGGTCGCCCTATAACCCTTTCGCCCTAAACTGTGAGTCTGTTGCCTATTGTAATTTTGGTGGATTGAATGAAATAATATATAAATGTTTGTGTATTTTCGGTTGTATGCATGTATGTTTGAAATGGGTATATATTCATATTAGCTTTAATCATATTGTGTGTACAAGCGATACATATGAAACATCACTTCTCGGAACGGACAGTTTCAGATTTTTTAAAATATAAAAACACTGTGTGTTGCGTTTTTAAAGCCTTATTCAATTCATTTGATCCACTACTTATCATAATTAACAAATTATCTAAAGTTGCATAAATTGACAATTATATTTGAAAGTAACTATGCAAACTGATTAAATACTTCGCTTTGATTTACCAATTATTTCTTTAAGTATTTCAGTGTGTGTTTGCAAAAGTTAAGGTCTTTTTGTTGATCAAGTAATTAATTAATGCTATTGTTTTTAAAATCAATAAGGAATTATATCTAATCAGGATTAATAAAACGTGTTTCCTCGTGAAATATTTTTTTTTAATACCAATACAATATTCATCACCATTTAGTTAATATCCATTTTGTTTTTTAATTTTAATTTTACTAGGGCGAATGAAACCCCCACTATGTAGGCGAATGAACCCACTTTGTAAGGCGAAACTGACTCGGGCGAACTGCTCGGGCGAAGTGTACTTGGGCGAATGAACCCGATTACATTTGGTACATATTGCATTTCGTCCGGAAAATTCAATCAACAAATTTGGAGGAAATAAGCGTTAGATCAATAAATGGTGCTACTTATGATGACAAAGAAGAATTGCAAAACAAACCGTGTGAAATCTTGTTTCGGGAGGGTTTTAAGGTGTAAAATTCACTTTTATCTACCCTACGTACTAGACGGAAGAACCCACGACCTTCAACTTGCAAAGAAGAGCGGTGTTTTCTATTATTCTTTCACGCCCGTATTATTCATGCGTTTGAATCATGCTGGAGATTGTAAAGTGATTACTGGATGCCTAGTAGCCATAGCGTCACATCTTAAAATTTATATTATGTCTGATCCAAATAATTTTAAAATTGAATGTTTCATTTTTGTGATTTGAAAATGTACCTCCTCACATACTTTCCTAGAAGGGACATCAAACCGGGATACGAACCGGAAAGCTGCTACTAAACTGAATTATGAGCGCCAAGCTGGGGAACTATATACCTAGTACCATCTTCCGACTTTTGTTTGTTGTGAATTGTGTTGTAAGTTAGATCTCTATAAAAGAAATATTATTTGACCAATCATTTTGTAAATAAAAATTCCATTTTACATTTTTTTGATTGGGAATGTTTGCCAGGTGATTCATTGGTCTTGTGGTGGACTTTTGCTGTAGTTTTACCAAAGTGACTGAGTTCGACTCCCAAATGACCATTAATATCATGTGGGAGTTCTTGCCTGATCTATCTGTCCATCTATCTATTTTAAGCTGGATATGCAGCTACAGCCTGGGACACTCTCTCTCTGAGACTGCAACAACCAGATAGAAGCAGTCCAACGATGAGCAGCATGGTTTGCCAAGGGATCAAACAACAAGTAGCTTCATAGATGTTAACTGACTGTGGATGGCAGCCCCAACAACACAGGTGACACTTGGCCAAACAAGTGCCAGACAAGTGTCCACATCATACACTCTTGAAACATGGGATTGTTGCAGGTATAAGAAATGTACACAATCTGTACAGTATATAGTAGTTTTAATAGTTTTAATTTCAGGTGTTGGCACCATACCACGGATTTTACCAAATGTTTATCCGATAAATCGGCCAAATATAAGAAGAAGAAAGAAATAGAGATATTTCTTTAATTAAGTGTGGAAAGGGTCTGACTCATAAGGTTGATATTCCTTTTAGAGAAGCTATTGATATTTGGATCTGATTGGTGTACCCATATGTTCCCTATGTAAATAGTTAGTGATAATTTGAAAAAAGATTTTTTTCTTCAGATTTTCATGGTCATATTTCATCTTATTTTACTTAAAAATATGTGATGTGTCTATCACACCATGGACTGTCTGCAGATGTATTTAAACTTAATTCATTTTAAACTTTATTACATGTAATCACTCTTGATGGCTTGGTGGCTGTAAACATGGTCATTATTGTAGGAGGAAACTGGAGAACACCGATGTGTCAGGATGGGCGACCACTGTACCCTCTCAAGTACATGACAAGGAATCAAACCTGGGAGGCATTGGTGAGAAGTGAAGTGCGTTACCGCTATGCTATCCAGGCACCCTTGCAGATGTATTGCACTGTAGATACAGTGGTCAAACCCATTAGTTCTCTGACATTTTAGGTTTATATGTACTAAGACATTATTTCTAAGTACTTGTACACTTCAAAATGTCAAGAATAGATAGTATACTATATATTAAGATCTTGTTTTTAATTTAAATAGGAAAAGAAAAGTGAAAATGTATTGTTTTTCAATGCACAGATCTTTTTAATCACAATAAAGCAGGTACTGTTTGAGGACAAGATCTCAGTCATGAAAGATGAAGAAGATAGTTGGGCGTCAAGAGTTTTCCTGGCCAAAAGAAACTTAACTGCCAGTTCGGTAAGGACAGGAATCTTAACTCAGTTTCATAGATAAGAAGAAAACTTACCCAAGTAAATATCTCTCAACCCCTAGCCCACAGAAAGGCAAGTGCATTATAGGAATGGTCTCCATCTGTCTGTAACAAAAATTGTGATTGTCCCTGTCTCTTAAATTAACTTGAAGGATATTTATGATATTTGGGGTATAGTTCACTTCATAAGATGATGTGCAGATATCACATTCTTGGTGCTCTAATTCAAGGTTAAGGTTTAAAGTTAAATGACAAATGTGTGTGTCAGATATTTCATGGCCACTCCATGTCTCCTAAACCCCTTGAAGGTTATGAAACATAAGCATATGTTCACCTCATGAAGACAATTTGCAGAACCCACACTTCAACGTCACAGTTCAAAGGTTTGAGTCATATATTTCCACCATCACTGGTGGCCATGTCGTTAGATCGTCCTTCTCGGGAGCGGAAGGTCATAGGTTTGGTCCCCAGGCGTGACATACCAAAGTCGTAAAAGATGGTATTGCTTGGCACTCAGCATATAAGGGTAGTTCCAGGACTGGTTGGCCCGGTGGCAGGATAATGTGACTGGGTGTGGTATCACGTCACATGTCTATGGCATGATACTGCAGTGTGGCAGCACTATATCTGTCTCCAAATGACTGAAATACTGTTGTGAGACGTTAAACCCAACAAACAAACATATACCGGTATTTCCTGTGTGCTCTATATCTCCTAAACCCCTTGCAACTTTGTTCAGTATGTTCATCTCATGAAGACAAGAATTAGTACCATTTTATCATGTATCATTTTATTATTTTTATTTTTTTTGTTTTGTTTAGAATTTTACCTTTAGAATGATAAATGATTCATTTTCCATTTATCATACTTGGCAGGGGATTCAGCTGTTGTTCCCCTTGCCCTTGTTTAATATGTGACAAGTTGATAATAAACCAATTCAAATATCAGTACCACTGTGCCTCTTTCATCCAAACTGGGGCCTCCGTGGCCGAGAGGGTAAAGTTGCTGACTATAATACTCACTCAGCCCCTCACCGTGGGGGTTTGAAACCTGGCGGGGTCATTGGTTTTTCTGTGAGGAAGCCTTCCAGCTGGCTTGGGGTCGGGGGTTCTACCTGGTCCCTCCGTGCATTCCAGTCTTCCTCCCCCTGTAACTACGGACTCGTAAAATGCTGATATACTGTAAAACGGGGTAAACCAAAAGTAAGTCAATCTCAAAAATTGTTTCAATGATTATTTAAATGAATTTTACTTTTTTTTTTTTCAACAATATTTTCTGCTGTTTTTAAATATATTTGAGATTTTCAAAAAAAGTATAAAACTTTAATAATTGGGTTAAAAAAAAAAAAAATTCAAAACATGCAACTTTTAAAGGTTCAAAAAGTCCAAAATTTCAGCTCATCAAGAAAGAAAAGGGGGTTGTCTGGCCATAATTGGCAAAATTGTTGATTTTCATCTTAAAAGGGTAAGTATAAATAAAAAAGTTTTTTTTTACAAAGATAACAAGGCTTCCCTGTTCCATTTTTCTATTTTTCCCAAGTTTATGAACAAAACCCCTATATTTTTAAAAACCCAAATTTTTTCCTGTTTTTTCACTTATAATGATTCCTTTCCAAATTTTCTTGAAAAAAAAATGTGGGAAATATAATAAAAAAAAAAAATTAATGTTTTTTGATACACAATTTTTTGCAGTTGAAATTGCCCTTTTAGCAGAACACCTCAATCTTTAAAAGTGCTGAAATGTACAGTTCTCATTCATTGACATTTTTAAAACAGGTCTGCAAATTCAAATCTTCAAAAAATGTCTCATTTTCTTCTGCGGGGAAAAATAATTTGATTATTTATAAAATCAATGCTTTCCCATCTTTTACTACCAAAGGATGGGGGAAACCCAGCATCAAAAATGCATGCTTTTTAAGGCCCTTTCTTCCCAAAGCCTCATCCAATCTGGGCCTACACATGTCACTTCAAAGGCAGTCTTTTGCAGACAGAAAAGATGACTGACAAAAATGTACAACTTTGTTCCTTCTGTGTTCCAAGAAAATCATGTTAAAATCTTCATTTGATAATTTTGTTTACAATTACAAAGGGAATTCGAAATTTTTGCTTGAAAAAAAAACTATAAATGCAGTTTTTTATAATTATTCAAAATTAAAGGCAAACTTTGTATATTTTACAAAAATTCTGATTAGGACTTATGTGGGGGTTTGAGTAATCTTTGAGATAAATTGTAAAATTTTTTCCCCCAAAAAAAGATTAATACATGTTATATAAAAGGGGAGAAAATTCATTTTTAAATTTTAACATTTTTAAAAAATCATTAAAGTTCAGATAAATTTTAATAAATATTATTAAATTTTAAATCGGGAAACAAGTTCTTACAACTTTAAACTTTTCCCCCTCACAACTGCCTTTTATTGGCCAGTACCGGGCGCAGGGAAATGCCATAAAAAAAATCTTTGCCCTGAAGGGGGTTTGAACCCAAACCTTCGGATTACAATCGGTATTTACCACGGGACCATGGCGGCCCTTCTGTTTATTTAATTTAAAAAAAATGAAACTTTCCAGTGACAAAAAAACAATATTTGGAATGCCTTTATTTTCCAAGAAATAGAAATCTGATTTTTTTCCAATTTTCACACACAACCTCCCCTTTTTTTAGGGAAATTTCCATGCTCTTTTCATATATTTGAAGAAACACATAAAGTTTAATAATGGGGGAAACTCTTTAGGGTTTTCATAAAGAGAAAAAAACTAAATTCATCACAATCAATCTGGGGCAAAGCTTAGATCCTTTTTTAAAGGTTAATTGAGCTACATGAAACTAAATGCCAGCTTCATCCCTAAAAGAAAAAAAAACGGTCAATGGTTTTGAAAACAAACTCAAATATAAGAAAAAAACAGTAATTTTCCAAACAACTGCTAAAATCTTTGCATAAAAAGGCAAAAAAAAAATTTTTAACTAAAAATCACCCAGAGGTCTATTAAGGTCAAATTTTTTTTGAAAATTTTCAGTGGGAGACCCCCCTAATCCCCTTTCCAGTCACGAAACTTAAAATTCCGACCGAAAAACTGTAAAAGGGTGTCCACTTTGATGTGTACTGCTGTTTAGCCTGAAAATTTTTTTAAAAAATTCAAGTTAATAATTAAAACCACCCCAACAAGGGAGATTTTCACTGAACATGTCACAGAGGAAGACTTTGTACTGGAAAACTTCCTTTTTTGTTTTTTTTTTTAAATTTGGCAGCAAAAACGTTCATCTGATTGGCGCCCCCAAACCCTTGTAATTTCGGGGAGATCAAATATGCAATTAGACTTTCACCAGAACCTAAAAGACAGGGGTATAGTGAATTTTTGCAAAATGGGTCCATCCCCACCAGGATGCTTTTTAGGAGACAAGAATATAACTTTAAAAAGATTGAATCCAGATGACGTCCGAAGGGGTAAAAAAAGACTTTAAGAAGGGGGTTAAAAATTTTTCACCGTAGGGGTAGAAATAATGGATAACTAGGGGGAGCATTAAAAAAAAAATGCGTTAGCTGGTTTTTGCACGAGAAAAACCTATGTTTACGAACAACCCTTGTTTTTCTTGAACCCATTTAAAATTTATTTAAAGTGCCCCAAATTTTTAATTTGGTCATCCCCATTTTTCCCATGATTTTTATTTTGGTTTTCCCTTTAGCAGTCATCTGGTTATAAATTATGCTCATGCGATGAACTAGACTTAAAAAAATCGATAAGTAGTCTACAAACCGCCTTCCCGTTTTTAAATAGTTATGGCAGTTGGACATTTGGGCACTTCAGTATTGAAGTGTTGAGCGGGTTTTTCAAAAATTTACACGATGGTATAGTTTTTAATGAATTTTTAGCAATTTAGTTTACTTTTTTTTAGAAACATTTCTTACAATTTACCAAAACCCCTCTCCAAAGGGTTCCCTTGGTTTGGACCAGTATTTTTGGTCTGGGAAAGCGCGAAGAATTCTTGCCCCCAACGTGTTCGAACCCACAACCTTCAGATCCGTAATTGGAAAACTTTACCAAGGACCACAGCACCCTTAATTAAGAAAAAGAAGGATACGCGGGATAGATAATTTTTTTAATTTTCCGATAGAATCGAAAGACAGTCATATTAATGTGAGGGGCTTTGAATTTGAATCCAACTTGGGGTGACTATCATTTTTATGGGCGGATACGTTGATGTCTTCGGGGTTTTGTAAACTACCAAAAGGGGAAATTCATCAAGAATTTTTCAAAAGTAGCACTTCATTATACAAACCCAGGAAAATCACAGTTTGTCGGGGCCCAACGGAAACCCACTTTGCTACTTTGAACGAGCTTTTCCACCTTACCACCTTTTGGCATTACCGAACAAGACTGTTTTCTTCTTCTGGACAGGGACCGTCTGACCGCCATAGGGCTAGCTTCAGGTGAAAAGAGGAAAGGAAAAGGTAATAGCTTCAAAGCTATCCTTGACCAAAGGCAAAAAGGACTGGTTCCCCAAAAGGAACTCTTGTCTTTGTGTCCTTTCTAATATTTTGGGCGCTATTTTTTGGGGGGGGCCCATTTGGGGGCGTATGACCACTCCTACTTAAGGTGGTTTTGTAAACTTTGGGGAGCCACGGGGCAGTTGGGGAATGGCTTGAAGAGCTATCCATAAACATGGGCTGCAGCACCGGCGGGCCGAACCATTAAAAACCGATGCACTGTCAGAACCCCCTTTAAATGAGAGACAATCAAGGGCATTTAAAAAGGATCAAGCCAGGTGACCTTCCTGGGGTGGCGAATTTTACTCAAACACCCATGTGAAGTGGGTGGGGGGGGGGGGGGGGGGAGGGGGTAATGAGGCTGGCCCGGGTAAATGGAAAAATACCCCAATCCTCATTTTTTTTTCAGCTCGAGCTCGAGGAAATAACCCAAACCATTCAAACGCTGATGCACTGTCAAAAACCCCCTTAAAGGGAGAACAAGCAAGGCTTTTGAAGAAGGAGTCAAGCCAGGGACCTGTCCGTGGGGCTGTAATTTTTTACTCAAACACCCATGTAATGGTGTGGGGGGGGTGAGGGGGTAGATACTTCCCTTTGGTAAAGGGGAATAATGGCCACCCCTCAGTTGTTTCTTAGCTCGAGCTCGAAGAAAAACGCTTTTTCTCAGAAGTCAAGAGCCAAGGCTGCGAACATCGCAGTTAGGGGATCAAAAGTGAAAAGCCCAACGAGTGAGGTGGCGGGCCAGCGCGCTTTGCGACAGTTTTGGGACAGACAGTAATCATGCCCTTTTCCCAGAGGATCTTTTTTTAGTATTTTTTTGGGGTTTCGCATGTCCAGTGCGACCTTAAGGAGGCTTGAGCCGGGGTGTGCGTAGATCAGGGATGTGGCCAATGGCTGAATTTCTGGATGAGATTTCGTGGACCTGCGGGTTTCTCTCTAATGGTAGTGGGGCCCAAGGGAAAATCTGATAGAAAACCGGGGAGGCCAAAGGGAACAGTGTCCCCCCTTTTTGGGACCTGGGAGGGAAAGCCCAAGCCGGATCCACCTATGATAGCTTACAAGTTGTGGCTTCACATTTTCTGACAAATTTGCAGGCACAGCACCGAACAATAATTTGGGGTCGGGGTTTTTAAACTGGCTGGAAAACAATGAGGGCGATGCTCGACCTTTTTCTTTTTCTACCCACCACCAATCCTATCCTACAAAGGAAAGTTTGTCTTTACGGCGTGCCTATAAAACTGATAAGCATTTGAGGAAAAATACTCCTATTGCCATAGAAATGAGGCAAAGGGCCCAGGGAACTAAACCATGACCCCCTTTTTGTCTCACCAGGGAAAGAGTTGCACTCCCATTGAATAAAGGAAATTTTTCCTCTTACTATAGTAAAGGGCATCACAATTTTGTGGCTGGTTGTCCCAGTCGTAAAAACAAAAAGCCCCCACAGGGTGGTCCCCTCATGACTGTTTTTCCCGGGCAAGGCCTATGGAAGAGTGCATATTTTCCTGAGGCCTTTTCCCCAAAACGCCTCGAGAAATAGCATGTGCCATGATAGTCGATAAATTCCCAAAGTGGGGAGTGCACCCCGTCCCTTTGTCAGTCCACGGGATACTGCAAAGCATCGGTCTATGGCTTTTTCCAAATTTGAAAATTTTTCAAATCTTCCCAGTTTAAGGCTGAAACTTTGAGTCAAAGTTTTTTTGGAGATTTTGCGGAGTTCTGGAGACCCAAAAGCGCAAACCAACCTATGGGCCCCATAATCCAAAGCCATTAGAGGTTATACCCACCCTTATGGCAGTTTGTTTTTTTATGGGAAAAACCCAAAAACATAACTTACATCGACAAAAGCGTGGCAATCAAGCACATTAAAAATGCTGACTGGCTTAACATGAGATTTGGGGGAGAGGTGGGTCTCTGGGGGGGATTTGAATTGGAAAATTTGATGAAAACGTCCGAAATAAGTCTGTAGACCGCGTACAAATTTTTTCAGCGACGCAAATCTGACGTTATTGACGTCATAGAAAATAAATTTTAATGCCCAAAACTTTTAAATTTGAAATAAACCCATAAATTTTTATTGTTTTGATCAAGGCAAACATCAAAATTTAACACAAATATAAAAGGAAAAAAAAAGAATAATAACAAATTTTTCATTTGTCCCAAACAAACAAGGAGCTTTTTGAAAAAATCCCCAGGGGCTTGTGACCTTGCCCTTTTGACTCTATACCCCAAATCGTAGGGTCACAGGCCGGGGCAATGTTTTTTACAAATTTTCACAACATAGGCTTATTCTTCTCAATAATAAATAAAAAAGATTTTATTTTTAGGTCACTTTGTCCTGACCTTGACCTAAGCCTCAAAATTAAAAACAGGATCGTGAAAAACCCACGGACATTCCCAAAGTTTCACAAACAAAGCTTATTCTTTTCTCAAGGAATTCAGGGGCCAAGGTTTTTTTATTTTAAATGTCCCCTGGACCAGACTTTTGATCGAATGCCCTTTAAAATCAATAGTCGTCTTCAATTTGACAATGAGCTTTTTTCCTCCCATTAAAAACACTTGCTTTTTTTCCTTTCTCAATTTATTGTGAGAAAAAGGGTTTTTACACTAACTGTCAATGTACCTTGACCTTTGACGTAATGACCTCAAATCATAGTGTCATCCACTACCAGTCAACCTCTCATCTAAGAAAGACAGCACACACTTAGTTTATCAATTATTGATTGGACATTGATTTCAACGACTGACGATGACAAGCGTCTGATCAAAAAGGGGCTTAATAAAACTTGATATCGTAAAAAAGCTCTTACAATACAATTATTTCACTTTCTTTTTTAATTTAAACCTTCTTTTTTCAGCTTTTTTTTTAACTACAGAAACAAAAGGGATCACTGAAAAAGTGCATAATAATCTTCAAATTCTTATTTTTTTTGTAATTCATAATGATGTCCATTTTAAAAAACCAGTTACCATTAAAGGGGTTTCAAATTCAAAAATTTTAACATGCTTAATATGGATGTACTTTAATCATTTTAAAGAAAAGATTTTTTATACCTCTAAAAACTGCAGAAATCGACAAAAATAGTTCAGTCGTTTAGTTTTTGCCCAAAAAACTTTATGAATCCTAAGCCAATTTTTAAAATTTAAACTCTATTAGAATGGCAAGTTTTCCTTTTTAAATTAATTTTCAACCCCCAAATTTTAAAAAATTAAATGTTTTTTTAAAAAATAACAGTTAAAGCTTTTGGGGTTTTTCCCAAAACTCATCGCATCGTTCTGATCCAACCCCGACATAAAAAACAAAATATCATCGGGAAAGGGTCTTAAAAGCTCTACAAATTATATCATAGTGTCTCGATAGAATATTTACCTTTTTGAGATATTAAAGTCGAAAAAAAACCGAAACTGAAATATGCCCTTTGCCCTTTGGTTTTTTTCCCGGAAAACGGATGTCACCATTTTCACGAACAAAAGGGTTTGCCTTAATTGAAATTTTCATGTAATCGTAAAAAAATAAAGCCGCAGGGCCTAAAACACGATTTTTTTCAAATGCAAAATTTGCTTATATTTCTGACTTAAATGAGTCATACAACTCATTGTCAGGGAAACAAAGAAGATCCAAGACACATATCGTCCAAATATACTTCAGCTCAAGGACCCTTTGTAATACGAAATTATGTTTTTTAAGACCAAATTTTCGAATCTCTTTTTTGAGATAAAATCTCGAACTTAAAAAATTTTTGAAAAGTTTTGTAAATGCACATCTCTACATCCAATGTACCTTCCTTGAAAATACAACCCCCCGGGTTAGAAATGACAGCGCAGAGCGCCAAGCAAATTTGGTACTTTTCAAATTGACGAAATACGTAAAAACAGATAAAAAATTGTTGCATTCAAAAGGGTCAAAGTCCGCTAAAAATTTTAAAATTACACGGGGCGGGCTTTTTTGCAACCTGTTTAATTTGAACCCCCAAAAATAGAAAAAAAAAAATAAAATAACTAGAATCGCATCGCAAAAATCATCGGTTTTTCGCAAAAGAAATTTTACCTCATTAACGAGTCGCATAAACAAAAAACATTTTTTTTCGTTAAATCTTGTTGAAACTGTTAACAACGATCTTTAAAAACATTTTTGGCGCAATGTTAAGCAGGTTTTTTACCCAAAAGAATTTTTTTGATTTTTACCTTCATTATGTTGTCGCGATATAAATGGTTTTCCCACGAAAGAATTTCCTTCAATTCACGAGTTGCAGATCGAAAAACATTTCTTCTTCAAGGCTTGTTGATACGTTAAAGCTTTTTTTAAACATTTCTGTCGCAAGTTTAAGCGATTTTTACCAAAAAAAATATTTTTAAGTTTTACCTGTCAGTTATTAGTCGCAAACTTGAAAATTTTTTTAAGGGATTTGGGGTACTGCAACTTATATGTGTGTGTTGTTTTAAAAGATGGCGACATACGACAATTGTACTTGAAAACAAAAATTTGCAAAACACACAACATTTAAAATAACACGCGCAATGTATTTCCCCACTCAAACTATTAAAAACTTTTTTGTTGCATTAAAATTAAAACTTTTTCATGAATATCGCATTAATTTTTTTGGGGTTTGTTTCAAATTTGATCACCAAAAACAAATGCCAAAAAATGCATAAAACAGACTTCAATTTTTTTATTTAAAAGAGTGATTTAAACCAACGCCCCCTAGCGGAAAAAGGGAAAAACCCAAATTTTAAAAATATTTTCTTTTGGGTACCTAAAATGCAGAAAAAAGGTTTTCAGTCAAGTATAAAAGCCACTATTCGAACTTCTTTTTCATTTTATCCAATTTGAAGCATAAAAATTGATCACAATTGTTCAAAAGAGGATAAAAAATTTAGCCCCTGCCGTAAAAAACCAAAAAAGTCCGATTTTTAAAAACAAACACCTGGAAGGGCTCTTCAAAAACTAAAACTTTTGTTCATATCTTTCAATGAAATTTTTTTTGTTTTGGAGCTACATGTTTTTTGGACCCAAAAAAACACAATAATCGAATATGACCTTGACCTTTTCTTTTTTTTTCTAATTTTTTAATTGTGGGGGTACTTTGAAACATAAAAATAACAAGGTTGAATATACGAGAACAATAACAAAAAATAAAGTCAGAGCGACAAAAATACGTTTTAAAAAATGTTATTTTTTTTCCATTATTTAGTGAAGTTGACCGTTTCTAAGGCAAACCATGCATTTCTTAAATCGCTCCCCCCCAAATTTTTGGCGTATATGCTTACAAATCAAAAGCGAAAACAGAACTCTTATATCTGACCTTTTACAAAAAGGGTGGGGTTTTTCAAACCTACTCTTTTTTTGCACATTTTTTGCGGGGTTCGAATCTCACCACCGTTTACCTAACTCAAAAATTTTCAGTCACTCATACCTTAAACACCTATTTTCTTAGGCTACAACAATAAACATAATGCAGCAAACCCTTTTGAATCGGGATTCAACTTTTGATTTATGACAAAAGAGTGATTCAAGTAAAGCGCCCCCTACGGCAAAAAAAAGAAAATTGATTAAAAATTTTTACCATTTACCTAGAAATGCACAAATAGTTCAATAAAGATACAAGCAACACGTCGAACATTCTATTTCTTAATATCACAATTTGAAGCATAAAAAGGGTTTAACAATTTTTCCAAAAAAAGGATAAAACTTGGACTCCGAAAAATACTAAATCAAGTCCGATCTTCAAAAAAAAAACATCACTGGAAAAGCTCCCAAAACTAAAACTTTGTACTATATTTTTTAAAGAAATATTTTTAGTTTTGGAGCTTTTGGGGCCGAATATAAACACAATAATCGTAATATGACCTTGACCTTTTCATTCATTTTTTAACTTTTTAATTGTGAGGCCCTTTCAAACATAAAAAAACATAATTTGTGAAAATTTCATGAAGAATGAACAAAAAAAAAAGTCGGGAGCGACAAAAACATGTTTTTTGAAATTTTAATTTTTCCAAAAATTTTTAGTGAAGTTTGAGCGTTTCTAGGGGAAAAAACCATTCATTTTTTTAAAATCGCCACCCCATAATTTTGTGCGTAATGTCTTGCGAATCATACAAAAAACAAAATTCCCCCTATCCACTCTGATAAAATGGGTGGGTTTTTGGAACCCTACCCTTTATTCACTTTTTTTGCGAGATTCGAACTTTCACCCCCTTTAGCCGAAAGTTTTAGATACGCAAATTTTTGAACCTATCATTTTTTTTGGGGCTATTTAAAAAGGAACATTAGCAAAACCGTATTTGAATCGGACCTCAAAAAATTTGAAAAAATGCTTTTTAAACTTTTTCATTAAAACGCCCCCGGCGGGAAAATCAAAACAAAAATGAAAATTTTCTCGACATTAGGATCTCTTAAATACGTGTTTTTACGATAAATTTCATAATGGGCTTTTTCCCCTTGGAGCTAGCCCTTTACAAAAAAGGGTTAAAAAAAAAAAAAAAAAAAAAAAAAAAAGAACAAAAACAAAGGGGTTTTGCACTGCATCGAAAACCCAACAAACCCCCAGGACTTTCTAAAAACCCTTTAAAAAAAAAAAAACAAAAAAAAACCCCATACTTTTTTCCCCGGGTTTTTCAAAAGCCTAATAATACTGTGTACTGATTAAAACGATAAAATCATACTATTGACACCTATCAAAAAGATTGAAAAGGGGGCGAATAGAATGATTCAATAAAGCACAAAGACGGAACTTTATTGCCATTTTTCAAACATAAACTTTAACCCCGAAAATTACCGAGATTAAACCACAAATACAACAAACAAAAATCTCGTATAACGAATAATAATACTTTCTTTGGTCTTTTTTTTTAATGTGTTTCACTGCTTCGTTGCCATATAGAGGGTAAACACTGTATCTAATGAAAACAAGATAAACCCCCCACGTAAAACATGATCTGTAATTTTTTTGTTTAGTTTAAAATATATAATATATACTTAAGTGACTTTTTAATGGATTTGAATATTACAAAACCCCTAATAATAATGACCCAAACCTATAAACAATTTTTAATCCAATCCCCGATAAAAGTTTATCTGTAAAAAATGCATTGGTCCTTTGTTGTTATCTTCGATCTGCTTTTATATTAATGATAATTCAAACTTTGGGGAAAATATTTTTTTTATTTCACATTTTTTTTTCTTCCCCTTTAAAAGGGATAGGGGGTGCAAGGGGAATGTCTCGAATTGACATGATTTTTTGGTTTCTTTTTTAAAACCGTTGGGGCAAAAGGTCATGACCTTTCACAAACGCAAAGTACTTGTCCAACCCGGAAATTCGAGAGGGTTAGTAAAATTTAAGAAAATTCTTTCCCCATCGAGGTAAAATTAGAAAGTTTAAAAAGTTATAAGTAAAGAAATCCCCCAAAAGTATTTTTATCCAATTTATTCATTAATAAGGTATAAATTAATTCATGTCATGCAAAATGCCGGTACAGGTAAATTTTTCCCGTCATTTTTATTTAGTTCCTTGAAAAAAGCTAATACTTTTGTTGCATAATTGAAATTGATTGCATAATTTGTTTGTACCATGGCAGAATTTTTATTTAATAATCCTTTGTTGCGTTTTTGTAACCGACTCCATTTAAGTCCCCCGGGGATTACAAATATCCACCCTATGTAAATACATTGCCCCGAATGAATAAGCCTTACGTCGCCCTAGCTTTCAAATTCCCTTCAATGTTTATTGACAATTAAACTACTCTAGTGTTTGCACGCACGATTTATTTTATTAAGGTCTATACAGTGGGTTTTAAATACATGTATTATCCAAACAATGACCGCTCGGGGCGACACTTTTTTTTTGGGACAGGTTTTACGCCCTGTGCTCATGTCAAAACCACCTAAAAAAATGAGTGGGGATCAACTCGGTGACTTTTAAATTCTTTTTTGTAATAACACATGACACGCATTTTACGTTGCCCGGAAAAAGAATAAATTGGGCTAACAATTGTTTTTGTGTCAAAAAACATTCAAAAACACTAAATTTTAAAAGAAAAAAAACTTTTTTGCAAAAAAAACAAAAACTGATTAAAACCAAACCCTTTTTGCTTGCAGTGAAAAAAACACACAGCGCACTTCAAAAGGGGGTAGGGATGAAGAAATATAGTATGTCAGGGGTATGTACCCAAAACCTCCCCTCTCCTCTCCCTCCACATTTCTTTTCGTCAGTCAGCTGATGAAATAAACAAAAACGAATGAGACAAAAAAATATAAATTTATTAATTTACTTTGTTGTCTTTATTGATAATAACATTTTGTTTAAATTTTAATTCAATCATTTTTACTTATTGACGGAACTAATTTACAAAAAGAAAAAAAAAAAATAGATTTCATTCTTTGATACGAATTATGGCTTTCTGCTAGCTTTTTCAAACGTAAGGCTTTATATCGCTGTCAAAAAAACTTAACACAATTTTTATTTTTTACATAATTTTTCTTACAATGACCAATTTTAGTAATTTGTTACCAAAAAAAAATGTCTTGAATATCCATTCCAAAACCGTTGCAATAAGTTTGGGTCTATCATAAAGTAACAATACAATATTGTTATTTCATTACTCCAGATTCTTAGGTCAATCAAAACGAAAGCACAAAAAACTACCAAACATTGCCTTCAAATAATAATCATATTTTATTGTTAACGCACGGGGAAGAAATTTTTTTTTTTTTTCAGCCCTAACTCAACTGATTCAACCCCGATTCATCAAAAACTAAATGTCTTTCAAACACACAAATTATATGAAACACTCGATAGTAAAATTTCATTGAATATTTTAAAGGGCCCAAAAAAAAAAACAAACGCTTATTGACCTATGACCTTTACCGTTGCTTTTTTTTTCTGGAAACGGAAGTAATATTCGCCCAAGGGTCTAAAGCTGCACCCCTTCTCAAAATGTCATGCAAAAAAACAAAAATAAGGACTATGGCCGTAAAACCCTTTAATTTTTAGTACAAAAAGTGTTTCAGACTTTTAACGCACATGACAAAAATTTACTTCATCCTTCAGAAGCATGAATACGTACTGATTTATTCAGTTCCAAATATCAGCTTTCAACTCCCTGGAAGCAATGTTTTGTGTATTTTAAATTTTTACGTCAATGGTTCGAATATTGGATTCCCATAGAAAACCTTTGCCCTTTTTAAATATGGAAAAAAGGACACGGGGTGCAAACTAGAACGTAACATACACATTCGTGAAATTTTGATGAACTTCGTCCAAAATAATGGCTGAAAACCGCGTAATACTTTTTTAGACAAAGTCAAGTTTGCGTTATATGACGTCATGGCATAAAAAATCAATAATAAAAAAATTATCTTAAATAATGCCATAATTTTCATTTCCCTGAGATCCCGCAACATATAGAATTTTTAAACCCTGGATTAAAAAAAAAAAATATTTTGACCTAATGACGTCAAATGACGCCCTTTTTACAGAAAGAAAGAACTTAGATACTATTTTTTGTGTGAAACCTTTTTTAAATCTCGGGAGCGATTTTTTAAAATATTTTAAATTTGACGTGAAAGGTTCGAATCTTGGGTTCGCCATAGAACCATTGAACTAAAAAAGAAAATAACACCTGTGAAAACTTGATGAAAAATTTGGCCCGAATACGGCTGTAATTGCGTACACCTTTTATACACAATGTAACGTTTTACGTCAAAAACGTCATAGGCATGAAAAAACCATTGAAATATAAATTTTAATATCTGAGGAATCCTTTTAAATTTTCTGGTCCCCGGGGCTTTACAATATATGAAAAAAAAACGCTAGAAAAAAGAAATTTTTTGGACCGGATGACGTCATATACATTAAATGACGTTTTATCTTCACAAATGTAAATGACTCTAGAACTTATATTCATTCCCAAAATCAGCTTCCTTACTCTTCGGGGAACGATTTTATATCCATTTGAAAAATTTGACGTCAAAGGTTCAATACTTGTAACGACACATGACCATAAGAAAAGCCACCTTCTTTAAGTTAAATCAAACGTAGAGACTTATATTCAGTCAAAAGTTCAGCTTTCTAACCACTGGGGAAACGATGTTATGCGTATTGAAAATTAACGCAATGGTTTTGAATATTTGGGTTCGTTTAAAAGAACCTTGCCTTTTTGAATATGGAAAACGGGCACCTGGCGCATATTTAAAAAAGAAACCTACACATTCTGTGAAAATTTAATAAAAAACGGTCCGAAAAAAATGTTTTGACCCTGAAAAATCTTTTGTAACAACGTCATGTTTACTTTTTAAAGGCTTATAGCATAAGACAATCAAAAAGAAATAATCAGTATCTGAAAATGCGCCATAATTTTTAGCCCCGGGGGCTTTTTCAACATAAGAAATAAACGCATGATATTAAAAATTTTTTTTTTTACCTTATGACGCATATGACGTTAAAAGACGTTCTGCCGTACAGAAAAAAAAGAAGTCAAAAGATTAATTTTCAGTTTTAAATATACTTTAAAATCATCGGGAAACGATGTTATGCGTATTTAAAATTTTACGTCAATGGTTCAATCTTGGGTTTTCCAATAACCTTTGACTTTTCGAAATTGGGCAAAAGGCATCGGAGCACAACTAAACGCAAAATGTACATTCTGTGAAATTTTATGAAAATCGGGCAAAAAATAATGGCTGTAGACCGAGTAAAAATTTTTCTGTCCTACGTAAATATGACTAATAAACGCCATGAATATGAATTCAATGCATTTTAAAGCAAGGTTTGAAGCAAAATTTTAAATTTCATTTCCGTGGCCGAAACTTTACAACATATATAAATTTGGGTAATCAAGAAATTCTTTTTTACCTTTAAACCCCAAAAAATGGCTGTAACCGCGACAATTTTTAAGACGACGTCCAAATTTGACGTCAAAACACTCAAGCCCCAAAAAAATTTTTGAAAAGCAAATTTTCTATCTGAACCCTTGCAAAAAAATTTTCAAGGTGCCGGCGTTTTCAACCTTAACAATTAAAAACGTAAAAATTTAAAACACTTTCCCCCTCATGACGCAATGACGTCATTTGACGTTTTCCTTTTAAGAATAAAATAATCCTAGAGACTTATAATCTGTTTAAATATCACTTTCTAGCTCTCTGAACATTTTATACGATTTTAAAATTTTACGGAAAGGTTTAATCTTGGGTTCGCCATAAACCATTGCCTTTTCGAATATTGAAAAAAAAGGACACCGGATGTACAATAGAGTCTAACAACACATCTGTGTATTTTGATGAAAACGGGCCAGAAAAATGGGGAGACCGCGTACAAAAAATTTAAGACGACGTCAAATTTGACGCATAACACGTCACAGACAAAAGAAAATGATTTATGCAAAAGATTTATCTGAAGCAATGGGATTTAATTTTCAAGGGCTCGGACGTTTTCAAAAATTAAAATTACTTTTACATCAGCGTCAATGACGTCAATGACTCATTTTTTGAGAATTTTTAATAAACCTAAGACTTATTCTATCTAAATATTATCTTTCAATCATCTTTACGATTTTATCATATTTGAAATTTGAAGTCAATGGTTCGAAACTTGGGTTCGCCATAAAACCATTTCCTTTTCAATTTTGAAAAAACGGGCACCGGACACAACTAAGCCTAACATACAATTCGTGAAATTTGATTAAAATCGGTCCAGAAATAAGGCTGTAACCGCAAAACAAATATTTTTTAAAACGACGTCAAGTTTTACGTCAAAACCGTCAGTCAAATAAAAATTATTGAAATGCAAAATTTTCTACCTGAAGCATATTTATTAAATTTTTTTAAGGGGTCGGGCGTTTTTAATATATAAAAATTAACACAAAAAAAAAAAATATTCTTTTCACCTCATTTTCATATACCATTTACGTTTATTTCTGAAATTAAATAAATCCTAGAACTTTTATTTTGTCCAAAAACATCTTTCTACTCAAAGGGAAACGATTTATACGCATTTGAAAAATTTGCGTAATGGTTCGAATCTTGGGTTCGCCATAGAACCATTGCTTTTCGAATTTTAAAAACGAACGGATTTACCCAAATTAAAAACCTAACAACAATTTTGTGAAATTTTTATGAAAATCGGGCCAGAAATATGGCGTAACCCCTGTACAAACTTTTTTCCCTGACGTCAAATCTGACGTTATATGACGTCAATTAATAGAAATTCTTGACCAAAAGCTCATCGTTTGAAAAAATCCATGAAATTTTATTGTTCGGGCCCAAAAGGCAACACACGAAATTAACGCAAATTAAAGGAAAAAAAAAAGAATAAAAAAATAAAAAAAAAACAGTACAAACCCAATAGGGCTTTTTCTGCCGAAAGGCAGAAAACCCCAAAAAAAAACATGACAAACCCAATAGACTTTTTGCCGAAAAGAAAGTCCTAAAAACAGACAAAAAACATACAAAAACCCCAAAAAACATACAAAACCCCAAACCCAACCAAAAATAATAAAAAACCCTAGATTTGCAAATGCAAATGCAACGGTTTTCTGATGATCAACAGTTTTCAAACCTGATCACCAAGTAAAAAAACCAGAAAAACAACAAATGCAAAATGCTTTATATGTACCAAAACTTAAAAAAGGGATCTCGAAAGGAAGTATGTCCCACTGACCAGGCCCCCATCTCTGTGATCAACCGCAAAAAACGGCTTACGCAGGAGTCTTTAGCCAATTAAAACCTTATGTTACGGAAAACCTCTGAGGGTTGATGCATAAAAAATTAAATTTCTACAAATGGAAGGGGGAAAGTAGGGTATTTTACACAAAGAAAAAAACATATAAGACTTTACTAATTTTAGTTTACCGTCGCTTCGACAGTATTTAGTCATATACGCCCCGTCCAGCTAAATTTAAAAGGGGGAGGAAGGACACGAATGCACGGGACATCCGGGTAGAAACCACCACCTACCGCAAAACCAGTTTTAAGGCTTCCTCACATAAAAACCAATGACCCGCCCGGGACAAAAACCCCCCGGGGGAGGGCAAGTGAGTGTTAAAGTCAGCGCTTAAACCCCTCGGGCCCCGGGGCCCCAAAAATAAATAAAATAGTGATAAATTTGGGGTTGTTTTGTTTTTGACCCTTACATAATTTCTTTATTTCATTAATTTCTTGGGGGGTAATTTTTTTTAACTGATGATTAAGATCATACGCATTTATTTCAAAAAAAGTTTTTATATTTAAAAAAGAGATACGCATTTTTGGTTTTAAATTAAAATGGCCTGAAGGGCATATTTTTGACAATGCAAGATCTTTTTGTTTTTTATTTTCTTTTGCTGAGACATTTTGTTACATTTTTTTCAAAAAGAAATTTTCTTATTGAATAAACCAGTAAAAAAATTTTTGTTGATTTTCCCACAATAAACATGTGTTGAGGGAAAAAAATGAGAGAAGAAAGTAATGAGTGATACATAAATTATTTAAAAAAAAATGTCCCTTTTTTGTAAATTTTGCAACTTAAATAAAAAAGAAAGAAAGAACAAATAAATGAAAAAATGAAAGAAAGAAAGAACAAAAAAAAATAGACAAAATAATCAACAGAGAAAGAAAGAAAGAAAAGGAAGATTTATATTTGCTCGAAAAAAAAAAAAAAGAATAAAAGAACTTTTAGGGTCATTTCTGGATTTGGGATTTCACAAAAATTTTTTTTCAAACTTAATGACACATACAACCCCAGTACAACAATGCACTCTTTAACAATCCGTGCAGACGGGGCCGCCAAAAAAAAACGAGCCCAACAAAGGGGGGGTGGGGAATTTTTTCTTGATTTATATTATTAACTCAATACCCTATTTTTAAAGAAAACAACCGCCATAACCAATAAATTTTTTTTACTTAGCTTTTTTCCCCAAAGTTTTTACTAGTAAATCTTTGGGAAAAAAAAATATTAATTTGAATTTAATAAAGGGGGTGGGGGGCACTTTTAAAAAGGGTTTTGAGATGCCCTTTTAACATCCATATATGGCAATGACCAAATGACTAAGGTGGCACATGAACGATTTGTTAAAAATTTTCATCACTGGCGCTCAAAAAATTTTTCCCAAAAGGGCCCACTTTTATACTAAACATTAAAAAACGGGGAGACAGTTGGGAATCCGCTTTTTATTATAAAACAAATAGTTTTAGTATAAAATATTTTTCATTTATTTGTTACAAAAATTTGGAAAAGAACAAGCCATTTTTTTAAAAAAAAATCAGCTTCACTCATCCAAAATTCAGTAATGCACTAGAAAAGGAACTTTTGGGAACAAAACTTTTTTAAAAGGTGGTTTTGTACATGACTATTTTTTTTTGCTATCCAATTCAAAAGTGAGGTGTGGGGGGAAAATAAAAATGTAAAAAAAGACACAATTCACCCCTCTCTCTCCCCTCTCTCTCTTACCCATGATTTTGAGCGCTTTTACACAGGCATTCGACCAGGTTACACTTTCTCTCATAGTACACAACACTTACATTGCCTGTTGCAAGCCAGCTGCAAGCTGCATCTAATTAAAACATAGGGAACTCTGTCAAATTTTTTCTTTTTTATTCTGGTCATGTATTGAAATTCTCTATAAATTCACAATTTTTTTGCAGATTTTCAAAATTCTTTTTTTTTTTGACAAGGAAGACTTTTTTTTTTCCAATGAACAAAATGTAAACACACAATTTAAAAATTAAAGGGTTTAAAAAAAACAATTAAAGTTTGACCAAACCATAGCCACCAAACAAACCAAACAAAACCCCATCTGAAAAAAATAAAATTTTTCAAAAAGTACTTTTTTTTTTTGAGGCTTTTGATTTTACCCATATTTTTTCGATAAAAAAATTTGATTTTTTTAGATATTTAAGGTCAAAAAAAAAACCCTAAACACAATATGACCCGACCTTTGCAATTTTTTGAAAAATTTAAACTGGGAAATCCCGGGAAAAAACAAACAATACAATCGTGAAAAAAATTTTATAAAGATGTTTAAAAATAAAGACAAATCCTCCAAAAACTAAAAAAAGCCATTCTCGAAAATTTGTTTCCTCCATATTTTTTGTGCACTTTGACCGCTTATTGAAGCCATTTTTATGCATTTTCGAAAAAGCCACCCCATATTTTTGTCGCAAAAATCTTCGGGAAACAATTTCAAAAAACAGAAGACGACTAATCTCAACAAAAATGGGGAGTTTTTCGTGGGCACACCCTAAATTTTCCAATTTTTTTAAAGATTCAAAAAATTCAACCCTTCTACTCAAAAGTTTCAAAAATGGGTAAAGCCCCTCCAATTTTAACGGCAGTTGACAGAGAACAAATGCAAAAAACTGCATACAAAATAAAATTTAAATGACAGATTATCGGCAAATTTTAAAAGTTTTGATGCTAAACGCCACCTACGGGAAAACTTAGTCTAAAATGAAAAACAAACTTTGGGGCACAAAATTCAAAAACATGTGATAGCTGGGGAAAATTTTTATATTTAGCACTTCTAACATGTCGCAACAGCGGCCACAAAAAAATGCAAAGAATAATAATAATGGAAAAAAAAGGGGGGGGAAAAAAAAACAAGAAGAACAGTAGGGTTTTCGCGGGTCGTTGCAGCCACGAAAACCCAATAAACCAAAAAGACTTTTTGTTTTGGGAGAAAGTCCTAAAATAATAATAATAAAGAAGAATAAAAATAAAAAACCCAATAGGGTTTCTGCTTTAAGCAAAAGTCCAAAAAAAAAAACCCAAGGGAGAAACCCTAATTAAGAACACTAAAGGAAAATTGGTCAGAATTAATTTGGGGTTGCTGATGATGATGAAATTAAATTCCCCCGAAAAATTTTTAAAAATATTTAGGAAATTTCCCCCCAAAGCTAATCCGGGTGGCAAAAAAACTTTTCCCATTCAAATTTGGGGGTGCTGCACAAATTATTTGAACGGTTGTACCGTAGGTACCGTAAGCAAAAAAGCGAAAGTTTGTTTAAACCCTCCCTCTTTAAAAAGATGGGGGAAAAAACCCCTTTCCGATTCCGGATAACATCTATTGTAAAACAGGAGTTAAACCAAAAAGGGGGTTTTTGATAAAAAAGAAATGATTTAATTTACTACACTTTAAAGAAAACAAAGCACAAACCGTATTTAAACAATGCAGTATACCAGAAACTATTTTTATTTTATTAGAAAAATAAATTTTTGTAGATACCAAATAAAATTTTATCAAAATTTTGGGAAATTTTGTACTTTACTGCTAAGCTTTAGAGGTACTTACCACAATAATTTAAAATATTTAAAAAAAAATTTTTTTTTTTATTTTAACCCTAATTTTAACAAAAACATAAAAAGTATTTCTAAATTTTTAAGTCTTCCCATCCTAAAACCAATTCCAATCTTGCCACTGGATAGCTATATTTCTATGAAACTTTTTTATTTTAAAAACATCAAAAATAAAAAAAAAGCCATGGAAAAAAAATTCCTGTGAAATAAAACTGAATTGATTTATGAGAAAAAAAAATGTGGAAAGATGCATTTAAAATGATTTTATCAACTTTCGGAAAAATCAAAAATTACCATAGAAAAATCTCTTTCTTTTAGTTTTCCCCGGGAGGTAACTCATGGCAACAAAAAAAATCAAGGGGGGGCATAAAAAAACTTTTGTCCTTGTCAAAACATTCAATTTGCCCCTAAATTTTTAAATTTTTAAATAAAAGTTTAAAAGGAAAATTTAAAAAAATTAATAAATAAAATTTTTTAAAAAATTAAAAATTTTTTTTTAAAAAAATTTTTAATTTTTTAAAAATTTTTTTTTTTTTT
>JAIFHC010000342.1:0-50000 GCA_021229015.1 Solen grandis | reverse complement strand
GATAACTACGTAAGCACGTTTTCTAGAAATAAATGAATGGCCTACTTAACGCCGGTCTCCAAAGACTGTCTGAATCTATTACTGGCTGTCTTTTAGTATGTCAAAGAGTATACAGGTTAATATGTGATCTAATTGTCTCGAATCAGTTGCTTATTAATAACCTTTTATCAGAATTATAAAGTTAGTATCCCGTCTGTCCTTGCGTATCAATTCTTGAAAACTTTGGCATTTTAAAATATTTTGGCACAAATGTTCACCATTATGATTCGATGTGCAGTGCGCAAAACCCAGGTCCATGGTCCAAGGTCATGGTCACGACTAGAGATCAAAGATCAACGATGGGGTATTTTATTATTTTTTTTGCTCGGTCCACAACTTCCTCACTTTTTGATTAGATTTGAAAATATTCACAACCATAAGACGATGTGCAGTGCGCAAGACCAAAGTCTTCAGCTTCAAGGTCAAGGTCACAAGATAAAACATGAGGTCTACATTTTGAGTCCGGTCTGAAAATATTCATTGTGGAATTTTGGAATGTTTTGGCATAATTGATTATTATACAAAATATTATACAAGTCACATATAAAAATGAGGTATACCTAAAGAGGTCAAGGTCACTTGTGCTTATCACACGCGCTCTTATACCGCATTGATATTCATCTGAAGGCAATACTGAAAATACATTTTTCCTTTCCGCTAGGTCGGTGGTTCTACTCGGATGCCTCCGTCCACTCGGGGTCTTCCTCCACCTGTAATTAGCTGGACGTCGCTATATGACTGAAATACTGTCGAAGCGACGGTAAACCCAAATAGTCAAGTCAAGTCAAGTCCTTTTCCGCTTGTAATTTTCTTAATACATATGCGATTTCGAAAATTTGTAATTATCTCAAGTAATGATGTTACAAAGAAAAAGATGTCCCCCCCCCTCCCCCCATTACATACTTATTTTTTTATTCAAGAGTATAACTGAAAATGTATAGAAAAAATATCAATATAAAACTTTCTTGGTTGATACACATCATAGAGAAGCACAGTGGGTAGAATTGTTACTCTTCAGTTTATATTATTTAGATATTTCCCATTACTATTTTTTTTACTGAACCATACCCTTAAATGCCCCATTCTCCAAAACAATCATACATTGAAAGCTATTTTTTTTCTTTATTTTTGACAAACTATATCTACATTAAACCATATCACATAGTTTCAGAAATGATCTTTGTGTGTTTAAATGCAAATAATCAATGCAAAAATACATTTTTATCACCATTTCATTCGTAACAACTAACTTTTAGTTTAGAATCAAATTAGTAATTTAAAACCTTAAAAAATGAGATAATGAGGAAGATTTCGTAAACAACATTAATTTAATTACGATCTTTCCTCTTTCGGCTTTTACTTTTGCTCCAGATAATTTAGGATAAATACGTGTGAATCCTTTGAAATCCATTTACACTTCAAAAAAAAGTTTATTTTAATACCATCTGTTTACGTAATGACACACTATTCCCCGGGCGAGATTTGATCTTAGAAATACTAAAAGGAGAATAATTATCTCCCCGTGAAATTGATTTGAATATTCCTTTGAGGGAAAATTTGCACGCTGTGTAAAAACAATACAGAATTCATCCCCTTAAATGCTGGTGAAAAAAACACACACAAAAAATACAATGATATTTAAAAAAAAAATCATTTTCATCAAATGTAAAAAAAAACAACAAGCTGGAGATGTTCATCACACCCCATTTTACTTCTGGGGATGTATTTCTCTGTTCAATTTGACATTGTTTTTTCTTCTGTGTAGCTTGAAAAATAAGCTTTTACCATAACACCCGTTAACCAAGGGTGGTAAGCCGTAGTTAGTAGGCAGTGTAAACAAAACTTAGTTTTTATTTTACGTCGACTGGGAAACAAGTTATTACAAATGCAAATTAAACCCTTTCGCCAGATCTTAGGTTGGACCAGTATTTTGCGCCTAACTTAAAATGAAAACTAAAAACGAATCTGTAAACTTTTTTTTTATTCAATCGTTTTCTTCAGAATATTCTTTTCAAGCGTATAGTTTAGGGATATGTGTTATTGACGGTCCCAAAATTGTACATTTTGGGATCTGAATACCGTACCATCCGACCCGTTATTGCAAAATATAATTTTTGCTTGTTACATTTGTTTCGGTAGCCATTTTACGATTAAATAAAACCAAGATTGCCTCATTATATAAACACATGTACTTGATATTGGTAAATCAATAGCATTGCTTCAGCTCGGCTTGAATTGTTGCTTTGTTCACCACGAAGACTGTAGACAGATATTACACGGTGAATTTCACTTTTAAATATCATACTCGCTTGAGTTCTTATTCCTGTCAGTAAAAAAGTAATGCAGTTTGCTGTTGCTTTCGATATCTTTCTTCAATGTAAATAAGCAACTTCATTAAAACGAGTGGTAAGAGCGTCCGTCTCGGGAACGAGAAATCCAGGGTTCGGTCCACGACTACGCCATACCAAAGTCATAGAAATTGTTACTGGTATAATATCTCCCTTGCTTGGCGCTCCGCATATGTCTAGTGTAGTTCAAGGACTGGTTGGCACGATGTCCGGATAATGTGACTTGTATCATGTCACATGTCTACGAAGTGATACTGCATTGTGACAGCACTATATCTGTCTTAGGTAGACATCGTCTCCAAATGACTGAAATACTGTCAGTGGGACGTTAAGCAAAACAAAGCCTAAATTCAAAACCTTTACCAAAATAATAAACTTACCTCTATGAGAATTTTCCGAAACATGACTGAAAATTCTATCATAATGGTGGTTTATACATTAGTAAAATATGAGTTACTGATTTTCTTGTTAATTTACATTTCCTGAAACTTTTTCGAATTTATACGAGAGATTTAATATAGGCAACCATTCTGACCAAGTTTCATGACGTTAAAAAAAAGCCACCATGTAGAATGTTTTCTAAAATTTAAATTAGTTACACAGTTTTCCAACGAAATGGAATCGTTACAAACCATCCACGATTTTATGAACACAAACAGTTCGTCTAAGCGTCATGAAGATTTAGTAAAAATTGTGGCATCTACCGTGTTCACAAGCCCATTGATGACGAAGCACGATTGCCACAATCATGAATCCAACTGTATCTACTACTTCCGCTGGTGAATAATTTATCGGATATTTATTCTTAGTACGTGTTCACGGCTCCAAGAAAGGTAAGTTTTTCTGTATTTTTGTTGATATAATCGTATTTATGGAATGGAGTAATTAAATGAATAATAAAGAGCTGGTCCATTGTTATTTACGATGTGTTTGTTTTAAGTATAGGGTTAAATAATCTAGGTAATCGCCGAAGACAGTGACATGTACCCTAGCCTTTATCTAGAAATTGCCTAAATAACCTAAATATAATGGAGAACGTACGTAATTATCTTTGATATATCAATATTAAAAGGTTAGCCATACAATTATTGAAAGTTTATTGCGCTGGAGACTGTCTTCATATGTAAAAAATGCTTTTTAACTGGCTTATAGACTGTATCATACTTAGCAAAAGTTGGCGAGTGATCTGTATGATGATAGTGATCTATTTGTATGAATATTAGAGACTTAGTAAATGATTTCTAGCTGGACCAAAATTTTGAATTGTCGTTCCTGAATATTATTCATTTATTTATCAGTAAGCTAAGGCTTACAGTAAAACAGAACGAGCTGGGAGTTAAGATTTACAACTAATTTTTGCCCAACAGCGGATGTACTAAGCATATGTCACCTTTTTCTTTTGAAAATGTGTCTATACGTTCGGCATGAATTATTTCTTTCAAAATGGGAAACTCGACAACAAATTGTACATATCTACAAACAGAATTAGCTACTGTTTTATTTATCATTAGCGGCGTATGTTCTTATTTTGATTCTGGTGATTCTTAAGGATTTCACGTATTATCTTGGAATATAAGACTTAACGTGTACATTGGAAAGGGAGATTGTAATTCGTTACAACAAAGAACAAAAGGTTTACTTACATTTAGCGGGTATTTATATACGAAAATAGTGATCAAAAGCAGCAATGTACTTATACTGTATACAAAATCAATACGTTTTGTTCACTAGCGGAAGTAGTAGATGCAGTTGGATTCATGACTGTGATTACGAATGCTCATTCTGAGTAAAACAATTTCATTTGAGCTAAAAAGCGATACTAATAAATTGTGAGAAAAATCCTTCTTCGAGAATATCCGACACATTCTTTTTTAAGAAGCTAATAAGTGATTTAGCCAACTCTGTTAAAAAAGCTATAATGTTGATATCCTTAAATTAGCATTAAGCGAAAATACTTAATAACTCATAATGGGTTACTCTAAGCGTTCAACGGGGGCCTCCGTGGCCGAGAGGGTAAAGTCGCTGACTTTAATACTCACTCAGCCCCTCACCGCGTGAATTCGAATCCCGGCAGGGTCATTCGGATTTTCATGCGAGGAAGCCTTCCAGCTGGCTTGCGGTAGGTCGGTGGTTCTACCCGGATGCCTCCGTGCATTCGGGGTCTTCACCTACCTGTAATTAGCTGGACGTCGTTATATGACTGAAATACTGTCGAAGCGACGGTACACTCAAATAGTCAAGTCAAGTTACGAGTTAAAATTTTCTCAACACATCAGTCTGTAATTAGAGAAATACTGCATTTTCCTGATCGGTAATGTATGTGTATGTCTTTCACAAAAAAAAAACAAAAAAAAAAACAAAAAAAAACGCGTATAGACGATTTTCTTGTTACGGCCTTTCTCAGTCTAATATATATAATGTTGCTATGTAACGGTACAGAAATTAAATACGATCTTACGGTACAGCTAATGACGTACATTTTCATAGTTTTGTTAAAAGTGCAGCGTTCATTTACTATATACCGATTCAGAGTCATATATTTAGCAAGAGTCTCAAAAGATGTTTCATCCCGATATTGACAATAGATGCTACAGCCAATAACCCGGCACATCTATAATTAGAGAAAAATAGCAGAGACTTTTTTTTAGAAATTTAAATACAAGAATGTGTATTGGATTGCCTCTAATCTTTCTCGATTGCGTCTGAGGCATTACCATGACAAACATCGAGAGGAATAATCGGTTACTTGATATCTCATCCTCTAGACTATCTAAGAAGCCTTTGCGTGTCTGGGCCTTTCTATGCGACACTGATTAAACCGAAATTTACTGATGGTGTTCGCCAAGAAACATGTGGTATGTTTACAAACGCATTAGCGTGCTAGACGCTAACGAGATGTAAAATTATCAGTAAGTAAACTAATTACCCCCAGTAATCAAATATTGCCTTTCTTTTTCATAGTTCTGAACCTGACGGTTGATTTTGAAAGGACTGAAAGCGATTGCCAGATATATTTTGTAAGAATATTTGCCTTGGTTTGATATCTATTGGGGAATGTTTGAATGTCTGATTTATAAAAAGTCTTCACTCGACTATATTACAAATGATTTATGTGTGACCTCTGTGATCGAGCGGGTAAAGTCGTTGCCTTTACATTATTCACTCCTCGATATTGTAGGTTCGAATCCCTGCAGGATTACTAAGTTTTTACATGGGAGGTTGTAGCAACGTTAAATGTCGCACCGACGCTAAATGTCGCACCGACGCTAAATGTCGCACTTGACGTTATAATTATGTCGCGAGGCTGTCGCAAAACCTCCTGACGTTATATGTCTACAAAGTCTCCTGACTTTATACTCTATCTTCACTTCATTTGTTTCTTCTTTTCCCCTGGAAATATCTCTTTCTACAAATAATACAACAGTAACTCCGTCTCAAACATTCACTATTCCCTCTGTAAAAGTATCTTCTTCACTAGCAGCATTTTTTTTCCACGACGGTTTTCTTTCTCTCCTGCAATGTCTCTCTCTTGAAAATAAGTCCTACATCCATCTCTTGATAAGCTTTCTCCTTCAAACTCTCAGCTTACATTTCATCTTTCCCAAATAATGTCCCTTAGTCCTCATTTGATTCTGTTTATCAGGAAGCCGGCCATACGTGTATTAATGTCTTGAAAAGAAACACTGGGGAATATAAGAAAAGAAGCGAGGTACCAAAAGAGAATTTGAAGGATTGAATAGTTAATGAAATGGAATATATGTTATTTGAAGAAAGGAGGATTGCAAGAGGGTAGAACTTGCTCTAACCGTTCCGTGTGAACTTGCCCTAACTGCTCCGCGTGTTCGTACTGTTGTCTATAGTTTCCGTGAGATCCCACTCTTACAAATGTACCTATTCAAAGGGGAAAAAAACGATATGAATATCTATAGGAATATTAACGATTGTCTGGCTCTGCGATTATATCGCCCAACCATCACCATCAATACTTAATTTTTATCTTGCCAATATGTATCGTCAAATATTTTTTTAATCCTAAGACATTAAGACTTCCACTTTCAATTTAAAATCAAACATAGCGGACATTATTACGGATGAATTACGGACACATGAAAAAAGTCCATTATGGCCAATATTTTGTATAAGGATGTATCTTTATATACGGGAGCGTCGTATCCAATAAATAATCAAATCTCGCTTTACGAAACTGCAGAATATCTTTGATATTGAGTATACATATTATTTCAAATCATCTTTATGTTCACAAATAGATGTAGAATAAAATCTAAACATGTTTAAACTTATAGTAATAAAAATACTTTGGCCTAAGACGGTAAGTGTTTTTAAAGGAGAAAGTCATCAATAAGCAATAAAGGCTCAATATGCTTCCAAAAGCAGTATATAATATTCTTTGGACAGAAAAGCAAAATGTGTGGTACATATTTGTTACGAGATGCAATCTGAACATACTCGTTGACGACAACGTTTCTACAATGCATAAATAAGAAAGAACCTTTTACTAAAGATCATTCAATTGTTCACAAAAATAAACTCTATTTGCATATTCCGCATATCCTCGTCAATTTTCCGTAGACACTCCGTATGTCTCAGTAAACGAATCACAAGTACATAAATTGGTGACGTATCAGATAAATAAATCTGTGATTTCAAATTCAAATTATTTCCTTGAAACAACAGACAGGTCTTTATCTAACTGCCAAGAAATCCTAGCATGTTAAAAAAGGTAATTGTTCTTGGTGGCTCGATACTAAAACATTTTGGTGGTCAACGGTGCTGTTCGGATTGTACGACGGATTTCGGATCCCCGATTAGGGAAACATCAACTTATTTTTTGCAAACCATTAAAGTACTTAGTTCTGCACGTGCAGTGAGAGATGTATTTCATATCACCACTGTCACCGGTCTGCTGTGGTGAAAGAAAATTGGGTATATTTCCCCAATTTAAAGAGAAATCACAATTTATGTATTTGTACTCATATTTTTTTTTTTGTGTGTGGTTGAAATAAGATCGTTGACTAGGGTTCGATTTTTTTTTGTCGAAATGGCTAAAATCGTAATCGTCCTCCATTAACAGTGAGCAGCAAAATATGTAGAAAAGAAAACTTCAAACCGGTATAACTGTTTTGCTTGTGAACATAGCATAACCTTGTGGGTATTCATTTTCTAAGAGTGAAATTTAAAAGACTGTCTTTTATTGTGCTTTATTGTGCAAGACTTTTATTCCATCACCGCCATTGTTGTTGATGTTGTTTCTTCCATGATCTAATATAAAATGTGCTTGTTTTTTCGTAGATATAAAATGCATCTAACCTCAAAGGGATATAATTTCAAATTAATATTTCTTTCGGTGAGATATACTCTATATCTACTCAAAACAAACAATTTCTTTATCTCAAACTGGCACAGTAAAGATTGGGACTTTAGGTTCGTGCCCGATTCATCCCGGTAGCCCCTAGCTCACTGTTATAGGATACGTCGGGAGCTTAAACCAGGTCAGTAATAATACGAAAGAGTGCTCATAAAGGGGTGCGACATTTAGCGTTGATGCTGCGACATATAGCGGCAGTACAATTTTTTGGCGTCACAAATGCGACATATAACGTCAGGAGGTTTTGCGACATTTAGCGTTGGTTGCGACATTCAGCGTCAGCCTTGCGACATGTAACGTCAACTGCGACATTTAGCGTTGGTTCGACATCTAACGTTTCTACAAAGATGCCTTCTCACTGTGAAGTGGTAGATTGGTGATTCTCCCCGGTTACCCCTGTCCATGCGGGTTCTTCCACCTTTAATTAGCTGACATCGCTGTATGACTGAAATACTGTCGTTGCGACCATAAACTTAAACAACAACAGCCATACAAGATTTGTAGTCAACGTGTGAGATACGAGCTCTACAGACAGACAAGTCACTGATAGTGTATCGGTTTATAAAACCTTGTTACATTCAATAAGCAGAAATCAATAATAACATGCCATCCAAAACTATTACAGATTGCTGTTTCACTGAACAAAGTGGAAAATAACCTCCCCCATAAATTTACAGATAATCTATTCCCTTCATGATGATAACATGTCAATCGTAGAAGCAGTTCGCACCAACTATTATACAGGAAGTTAACATTTCAAAGATCATAGATCATGTCCACACTACGTCATTTTCAACATTTTTTCTAACCTTCATGATGGTCAAATATGCTACGTTAAAGCTCAAGAAGTAGTATGTCTTACAAAAATTCGGACACACCTGACCAACTCGTCGATGTGTTGGTTCTAGTATAACCAGAAATCATTTGCTGAGATTGAATTCATAATAAAGTAACAGGAAGTACACGTACACGCAAGGAAAGATCGGCATGCAAAATAAAATATGAGAGGTATTTAAACTTAAAAGCATACTGTCAATTGTAATATAACTTGAGTTTAAATCTAAAACAAGCAATATTCAAATTATGATTTTGTCACGCGATTTTTCGAAAGTACTTTTGCTGCACTGTTTCAATAAAGACAGCCATTATTCTCAATGAAAGGTAGTATATCCTAAATGCTTTCAAGGGCGAACATATGTTTATTTGTTTTCAACAATCAACATGATACGATAAATGAGAAATTAATAAACACGGACTAAAAGTGATTATGAAGATATTGTTTTAATTTCTGGATTAATTTAGAATGTTTATGCTAATTATACTTTTTGACCAGTATTAGAGGCCCAACAGGCAATACATACAAAATCTATATTAAAATTTTAAGTTAATTTTTCTTTACCAAACAAACACTTCAACTATTTTTTGTTCAGATACAATTATCATATAAACATAAAAGTTGAACATTAATATTTCTACATATCTATTTAAGAAAGTTATATTAGACAAAAAAAGACTTTCGGGATTTGGATTATATTAGCTGAAAGACCAGTTTGTCTGACAATAACATTGGTTAAATCGATAACCAATCACAGTAACCCTATTTAACTGATTGTTTTATATTCTACGGTGGATGTGTAGTTTAAGCAACTGAATTGTTTTTTTTTTGTTTTTTTTTTGCTTGTTTATTGGATTTAACGTCCCATCGATAATATTTCAGTCATTTGGAGACAATGTCTACTTGAGACAAATATAGTGCTGCCACACTGCAGTATCACGCCGTAGACATGTGGCATGATAAAACACTCAGTCACATTATCCTGACACCGGGCCAACCAGTCCTGGAACTACCCATATATGCTGAGCGCCAAGCAAGGGAGCTATAACAGTACCATTTTTTACGACTATGGTATGTCGCGGCCGGGGATCGAACCCACGACCTCCGCTCCTGGCAACTGCATTGTTGACACGAAATAAATAAAATATATTTTCATAGAAAAAATAGCTTGCAAACTATTTTAAAAACCATGATGAATGCCGAAAAAGAGTCACATGAGTTATGATATAGCATCATATTATATAGAAAAGATTGACGTTATATTTTCTAATATTCGATCAACAATCGTCACCTTAACTTCTGTACAACTTTTATGGCCGAGTCATTTTCAGCAAGTCTCCATCCTGTTATATATACATGCTGTAAGCAGTCGCCAGGGGAGACAATCTTCCAAAATGTTACAGTGGAGGGTTTGGCCTAATACAATCATGTTTCAATCTCTAACATAAGTCTGAATTTCAGTCGAATGTACATATACCTATCCTTTGAGATTCTAGCTCACTTATTTTTTACGTACTATCAATATTCACAAACCATTGTACAACATTGTTAACGATTACCCTACTTGAGAAGTATCCCGTGAAAAACAACAACAAACAACAACAAAAAATCTTCACAAAAATCTTCATCTGATATTTACCACTTGATAAATACATGTACCTCATTTCGGAAATTATTAATGCGAGTAAAAGTTAGTGATTTCAGGTTTAAAATATGCATACTAAACTCCCGCTCTAAGCAAGTATATCAGACAATGTTGCTTTGATGTGACATAAAATATAGACGGCGCGTGATTTTTTTTTCTGTTTCATTCACACGCTTCTGTAGACCTGTATTTCCCATGTGTGTTTAACACGGATATGATGATGCATTTGAACGGAAGTATTGTTTAAGAAAGTCTGAATGCACCATACATATCATTAGTTGTCTAGTAGTAGTCTGATCGAATTCCAGTCTAACGCATCAATGTAATGCAATGCATCTGTAAAACATCTTGATTCTTGACACCCGCTCCGAGCATAGACAGAAGCCATCTTGTGTTGACCTCACAATGAATAGGTCACAACTGGTATATGCCGCAAAGAAACTCAAACGTTCTGTAAAAAATAAAAGACACATATACATTTGATGGAAAGATATTCTTTAGTCCATGAATGACAAAATATTCGTGTGTCTTAACACTTCTGACCTTCCGACCGATTGTGTGCCCACCGGACTGTAGACTATTCATCAAACGGTGATGTTATACCAGTATAATTAAGCTGACTTCATTTCCTTGATTAACTGTTTGTGATATTTTATTTTTATACCTAATATATTTACTGGAGCCATTACTTACTCAAACTTAACCCGCATGTTACAATTGCGTCATAAATTCTGAATTCGCCATCAATATAAGAAATGATGATGTGATTATGTTAATGCGACGAAGACAATGATGATGATGATGATGATGATAACGATTATATATTTGCTATGGTGGTTCGGAAATATGATGTTATCGACGTTATATATCTCACAAGTCTTACTTATTTATACACGAATATGGAAATGATGATGATGTTGATCGTTATGATAATGATGATGATGGTGATGATGATGATTGTACTATTTTTGCTATTGTAGTTTTATGAGGTAAGTGATGGTGATATTATTAGTTAGGGTGATGATAATGATGATGACCCTTTTAACACTCTATATATGTGTCGCAGGGTCAGTTTGACATCTGCTAGATATATTTAATTCATTGTTTTTGCCATATTGTCATAAATTCATTTCATTTATTTCATTTGATATTCATATTCAATTTCATATGCATATGCAATCGTGTCACATCACTCTTATATTGCACCCCCATTCTATTCCATTCTGGTCACCTCTGACCCTTCTCTCCACGTCACATCACCACAAGTCACATTTTCTCGTGCGCACTTTGAATAAAACTTTCACGGCGAGAGCCACGGTGTTGCTGCTCCTCTAAGCACCCTTATTATTCAAGAGCGCGCCTGTCCATTTCAGGTATGTGAGTGAAGGGAATGGAAGTTTAATTCATTATTTACATATTTCAAATCACTATTTCTTATGTCATTGTTGTTTTCATATTATTTCATAACTTTCTTTCCTTCCTTGCTTGTTGCAAGGGCACTTTGAATAAAACTTTCACGGCGAGAGCCACGGTGTTGCTGCTCCTCTAAGCACCCTTATTATTCAAGAGCGCGCCTGTCCATTTCAGGCCTAGCCCGTCAGAAACATCCCAACCGAGAGCCGGACCCGGGAAACCCCATTCCGTAACATTGGTGGCCAGTGTAACTTTCGGTTTGGTTTTTCAAGGACGGCCATTACAACGGCGAAAGCCGAGAGCGCCGAAATCGAGGGGATGCCTTGACGTCATTTAGAGCTATATTTATTTGTCGGCCAATCAGAGCAGGGATTTCCTGGGATTCCCTTCTTCCAGTACAAACAACATGGCTGCACCTATAGTGTTTACGGTTTGAAGGTTTTTCTTAAACTGTTAGTACAATTTTGACTGTCATTCGTCAAATCTTGCGTGGATAGATTAAATGACACTTATATCTAGTCTTCACCTAATGAATGAAGCTATAGTTCCACGTTTTAAATATTTCGGCAATCTTTTTTGTCACGAGACGAGTTGTACGTTGTCAAAGTTGCACAATATTGTCATTTCATCGTTGGATACAGTTTCTCCTCACATCGTTGGATCCTGTCATGTCACTACCATCTCATCTTTGGACTGAACCACGTTTCTATTTTTCATCGCTGGATTAATTATAGACTAAACCACATCCATACAGTGTTAATCTTAGATAATACAAACATTCAAAGTTGATTGTGATTTTGGTCATATTTTAGGAAACATACAGTGAGACTTTTAAGCCTAAATAAAAAAAAAATACAAAGTTGTTTTTTTTCAAAGTGTTAACAATATATTTTCATTTTTTGTTTTTGTAAATTGATGTGTATCTTGACCTAATTTCTGTATAAATTTTTCAGTGAGGTGAGACAGTGTTGCCCCCTGTGAGATAGAGATTGGCAGTCTGCTCTGGTCATCCCACTATCCACACATTAACCAGTCCATGGATGCCTAACAGGAGGATCAAGCTAATTTCACTTTGGTATTTGGGTGAGCACTACACTAACACTCATCTTTTCATTTGATATTCATATTTTATTTACATTTTCACTTCATGATCCAGGCCATAGTGAGGTTAGGATGAATATTATAGCTTACTAGGCTCCAAGTATTTCATTATAAATATCACTGTATTTTTGACTTTCTACAAGTTATGAGATACTGTGAAGTACTTTAGCAAGACTGGTTATCTATGACTGACTTTACTTGAATTACTGTAGACATTATATAAATAGTGGTTCCCTGCAGTTGTCATAGGCTTTAGTGTGTAAAAAAAAAAAAAAAAAAAAAGGGGGCTTTTGCAGGTGCAGATTGACAGCCATACTTTACAGGGGCACTTCCAATCAGTGTGAGCAGTGGCATTGTGGTAAGAGGTCATATTTCTTGTTTCAGTTTCTGTTTGACCAAAACTTATTGTCATTATGGATACAACTTACCTAGTTCCAAATATGTCCGAACATGAGCTTGATTATTTTGTTGATATGGTGCGTAAGTCTGGTCGATATCATGTTATGCCATTTCATGGTAATGTTGAACCCAATTATAGACTTCCTTTACCACCCCTATTTCAGACTCCTCATTCTACTGGAGGTAGATTCTCAACTCCAACCCCTCAAACACTTGCTCCTCGAAATTTATTGAACTCCACACCATTCCCATTTGGTTTCAATCCGAGGGGACCTCCACCACCCCTAGCTTACTCTTTTGGTAGTGAGCCCTGTGGTGCTGGAAATTCTAATAGGACACCTAAGGTTCCAGAGTTTTCTGGCGGAAAATCAGGTGATGATTTTGATATATGGCTGTATGAGGTCAAATGTCTTATCCGCAGCATGCAATACTCTGACCAGGTGTTGATGGAGGCTGTTCGTAGAAGTCTGAAGGGGAAAGCAAGGTCAGTGCTTCTCTCCTTAGGGGAGACAGCAACTATCGGTCAGATTGTTTCTGAGCTTGAAGGGCTCTATGGTAATGTGGCCTCATCTGAGAAATTGAAAGAAACGTTTTATGCTGCAGTTCAGGAGGAAGGTGAGTCAGTGGCTGAGTATAGTTTGCGTCTCGAGCAACTACTCAGGCACTCTTGTGCTGGCCTTGATGCAGCTACAAAAAATCAGATGCTGACAAGTCGCCTGTGGTCAGGGTTAAGGAGTGAAACCCTTAAAAATATGTCTAGATATAAGTTTGAGACTGTTATTGAGTTTAATTGCTTGAGAAAAGAACTGAGAAAGATAGAGCAGGATCTAGACAAAAATAAAGTTTCAAACTCTGATAAAACCAAGAAAAATGACTTGAAACAGGAGAGAGAGACCTTGAAAGAGAATGAGAGAAAAGATGAGAATGTGACGGTGAGTATGACTTCTGTTGAAAGTAAACTGCTGAAGCAAATGCAGGACTTCTCTGACCAGTTCAAAAAACTCAATTCACGCCTAGACAATGTAGAGAAAGAAATGAAGTATCTTAAATCTCAAAGTAAGTCTCAGAATTATGGCAATTACCAGAATAAGAATTGGCAAAGTGCCAAGGGTCAAGAAACCAAGAGAGAAACAGACCAGAATAGGACCTCTCCTAAATCTTTAAACTAGAAGAGACCTCCTTTGAAGGGTCAAAGGGAGGTCTGAGTCCTGGCCAGAATGACCCTAACCTTGTTCCTCTTGTGGGGAATGCTCCAGAGTGCATGGTGCTGATTGATGGTCAGGAGTGCACCGCCTTGCTAGACACAGGATCCCAAGTAACTCTCTTGTCTGAGTCTTTTTATGACTCATTGCTATCAAAACCAAATATTCTTGAGCTCTCTGATTTTCAGCTAGATATAAGGGGAGCTTGTGATAGTTCTATACCCTACACAGGATATATTGTAGTGGACATAAAAATTCCCTCTTTGGACTCCTCTCCTGTGTCTGTTCCTGTCTTGATTGTGCCAGACACAAAGTACTCTGCTTCTGTTCCTCTTCTTGTAGGTTCAAATGTCTTGCAACAATTTAAATCTTTTTCAAGTCAGATACCAGACTCTCTTTATAACATCTTTTCATCCCTACCCCAGACTCATACAGTCCCAGTTAAGGCTGTATGCAACAGGGTCATTGTGCTAAAGCCTTTTGAAACACGCACCGTCACAGGTAGGGTAAGGAACACAGAGGGTATGGTGCATGGTGTGACTGAGTCTGATGACTCAAGTCATTACTTGAATGTTTGTCCCAGGTTAGTGCAAGTCTCACCTGAAAGGAGCTTTTCAAAAATACCTGTTAGACTATGTAACATTTCAGCACGCTCAATCACTATTAAACCAAAAAGTCTTATCTGTCAACTTCATGATGTCAATGTTCTAAGGAGAGTTGACCCCTTTGATGGTCAGGATCCTAAGAAACACAACTCTGACAAGACTTTACAGGAGCTTGGAGTCTCTATCCCTTCTGATACTCTTTCTGAGGAAGAGCAAGCTCGTGCTAGATCATTCTTGCATGAGTGGAGACATCTGTTTTCCACTGGGATAACTGATCTCGGGTGCTCAAATCTTGTTGAGCATGAAATTGAGCTCATTGATCCTAAGCCCTTTAAGGAACCTTTTCGCCGCATTCCTCCTGGGATGTATGATGAGGTAAGGGAGCACCTGAAGGAGATGTTGGCAGCTGGTGCCATAAGAGAGTCCTTTAGTCCTTTCTCTTCGAATGTTGTCCTTGTTCGCAAGAAAGACCAGTCCTTAAGGTTCTGCATTGACTTTAGGCGACTAAACAATAGAACAGTTAAAGACGCCTACTCATTACCTCGCATAGAGGAGACAATTGATTGTTTGTCGGGGTCGTGTTACTTTACCAAACTTGACCTTAGATCTGGCTATTGGCAGGTTCCACTCAGAGAAAGTGACAAGACTAAGACTGCATTTACAGTTGGACCCCTTGGATTCTTTGAGTGTAACCGGATGGCATTCGGACTGACTAATGCCCCAGCCACTTTTCAGCGTCTGATGGAGAGAAGCATGGGAGAGCTTCACTTGAGAGATTGCTTGATTTATCTCGATGATATTATCATCTTTAGCGACTCCCTAGAAGAGCACTTCAAGCGCCTTGAGAGAGTCTTTCAGAAGCTGGAACAAGCCAGATTAAAGCTCAAAGGGTCAAAGTGTGAGTTTTTTCAGAAGCAGGTTAAGTACCTCGGCCATCTGGTCAGCCAGCATGGCATAGAAACAGACCCTGACAAAATCAGAGCTCTAAAAGAGTGGCCGGTTCCAACAACCATTGGTGAACTCAGGAGTTTCCTTGGGTTCGCGGGGTATTACCGGCGATATGTCTCTGGTTTCTCCCAGATAGCGAAGCCCCTTAATGACTTGTTGGTGGGACATCCCACCAACAAGAACAAAACCAGTAAGAAGGCTGCCCTTTGGCAGTGGGGTGAAGTTGAGCAACAGGCTTTTGACACCTTGATTGCTAAACTCACCTCTCCACCTATTCTGGCGTATGCTGACTACAGCAAGCCTTTTATTATCCATGTGGATGCAAGCTGTACCGGTCTCGGTGCTGTGTTGTATCAGGAGCATGATGGGGTTCAAAGAGTTGTTGCCTATGCAAGTAGAGGCCTCCGAGCAAGCGAAAGAAATTACGCTGTACATAAGCTTGAATTTCTTGCTCTCAAGTGGGCCGTGGTTGATAAGTTCCACGATTACTTGTATGGAAATGATTTTAAAGTCATTACAGACAACAACCCATTGACTTACATCCAGACTTCAGCCAAGTTGGACGCAACATCCCATCGCTGGCTAGCTGCTCTAGCTACCTACAATTTTACCATACAGTACAGGGCCGGTAATCAGAATCTCGATGCTGATGCATTATCACGACTGCATGTCCCAAGACGTAGTGAGGTACCGCCTACTGAGACGGTTCTCTTTCCAGAGGTGATCAAGGCCTTGATCAGTCCTCATCTTGTAAGTATTGAAAGGGCACCTGCGGTTGAGGCTGTGTGCCTGGCCAATACTGAGATTCCGCCAGGGGAGATGGAAGATTTTGGTCTCAGTTGTTCTGATATTAACTGGGAGCATGAACAGGCCTCAGATCCTACAGTCTCAAGGGTCATTGAGATTGTTCGAGCTGGGCACAAGCTTACCAGCAGGCAATCCTCAAAGGAATCTGAGCCTGTACGCCGTTTTTTAAGAGAGTGGGGACAACTCTTTCTCTCTAACTCTGTATTGTACAGGAGAGGGACATGCAGTGGGCATCCGGTAAAGCAGCTTGTATTGCCAGAACCTTTCCATGATGTAGCCTTCTGCGGTTTGCATGATGAGGCTGGACACCAAGGACGAGAGCGCACATTGGCCTTGATGAAGTCAAGGTTTTATTGGCCCCAGATGGACTCCTTTGTTGAGAGGAGGGTCAGAGCTTGCTCACGCTGCATTTGTAGGAAAACCAAGTGTCATCCTGCATCTGCGTTGGTCCCTGTGGAGTCTTCATATCCACTTGAGCTGGTCTGCATAGATTACCTCTCCCTTGAGATGTCCTCTGGTGGCCATGAAAACATTCTGGTCATAACTGATCACTTCACGAGGTTTGCACAAGCAGTTCCAACACGCAACCAGACAGCTCGCATGACTGCTAAAGTCCTGTTTGAGCATTTCTTTTGTCACTATGGGTTCCCCACAAGGCTCCATAGTGACCAAGGTCGCAATTTCATGAGTGAAGTGATCAGGGAGCTGTGCTCTATCGCCCGCATTGATCAATCTCGGACCACTGTATACCATCCGGAAGGGAATGGAATGCCAGAGCGCTTTAATCAGACGCTGTTAAACATGCTGGGTACTCTAGAAGAGTCCCAGAAATCCAACTGGAAGGCTCATGTTCCAGCGTTGGTTCATGCATACAACTCCACCAGGCATGAGTCAACTGGCTTCTCGCCCCATTTCTTGATGTTTGGAAGACATCCAAGACTGGCCATCGATGCGTTTCTTGGTGTTGAGCCAGATGGCTCTATTGGCAAAACCCATTCCAGCTATGTCTCTGACCTTAAATCCCGGCTAAACTTTGCCTATAAAGTTGTGTCAAAGGAGGCTTGGAGGCAGGCAAGGAGACACAAGAGGCGTTACGACCTCAGGGTTCGTAATGTTAAGTTGGAACCTGGGGATCGGGTCTTGATCCGCAACCTAGGCCTCAAGGGTAAGCAAAAACTAGCTGATAAGTGGAACAGAGATATCTTCATAGTGGTCGACCAACCCTATGAAGAGATCCCTGTGTTTCGGGTGAAGAGGGAGCATGGCAGAGGTGGACTTAAAACCCTTCACAGGAACCATCTCCTCCCTTTCATGGCTCTCCCATCCAGACTGAAGTCCACTGAAGATTTGTATCCTGTCCAAGGAGAACAGGAGAACTGTCCCCCTAGTGAACCTGCTCAACCCTCATCACTTGACATTACAAGTACATCACATAAAACAGTGCCCATCTTAATAGATGAGAGCTCTGATAAACACTCTGAGGTAACAGTGAATCCTCAGAATCCATTTTCAGGCAATCCAAGTGAGACAGCAGCAAACTTGGATACTTCTGACCAGGACTCAGACCCTCCACTAGATAGCTCTGTGGTGAGAGAAAATTCCCAGTCTGGTGCTGAGATACAGCATACAGATAGGAGTGAATCCAATAAGTATGTAATCCCTGCCAGGCGTCAGTATCTTAACCCAGAGGCCACACCGTTTGTACCTCACAGGTCACGGCGGCCTAGAGCAAAACCCAAGTGGTTGAAATCCACTGATTGGGATCTATCATAATGTTTTTAACATTGAAAATAAATAAGCCAGTGTGAATATGATTCTGTAACCCATGTTTCTTTCATGTTTTGTTCCTAGCAAAGGTAGTGTCACCCGGTGAAGATACCTGGTTTATACTGAGGGTGTCACTATTGATTTTATTGTTTTTAAATCTTTTGTTTATTATATAAATAATATAGTCTACTAACAACTGCAGACAAACTATTTTCAAAACATGCTATAAATGTATGCTATTCATTTGTTAATCAGTCTGTACTCTTACCAGTTAAAATGTATGTCTGAGACTAAGTAAGGTTTTAGAGGTGAGAAATTTCCTGATGTTAATTTTAGCATCTACTTTTGTTGCTTACTCATTGTGAATGAGCGGGGCAAATAATACATTTAATTTGTTTGTTAATATAATGGAGCACCTACCTAATGAAAATTATGTTTGTACTTTGAAGTTTATTTCAAGCAGCATATGGTAGAGATAGGTGTAGGATATGGATGTGGGCGAAAAAAAAAAGCTGAATGTTTGCATATATTTTAGAGATGGTATGCAGTGATATTGCATTCTTGTGCTTAAGAGTATCTTATAGTACCTTTTGCTTAGATTTGCTATTTCATCCATATTCCTCCTAACCTCATTTTGGCTTTGACTTGAATGTCGAGGGCGACATTCCACGAAGAGGGGGAGGATGTCGCAGGGTCAGTTTGACATCTGCTAGATATATTTAATTCATTGTTTTTGCCATATTGTCATAAATTCATTTCATTTATTTCATTTGATATTCATATTCAATTTCATATGCATATGCAATCGTGTCACATCACTCTTATATTGCACCCCCATTCTATTCCATTCTGGTCACCTCTGACCCTTCTCTCCACGTCACATCACCACAAGTCACATTTTCTCGTGCGCACTTTGAATAAAACTTTCACGGCGAGAGCCACGGTGTTGCTGCTCCTCTAAGCACCCTTATTATTCAAGAGCGCGCCTGTCCATTTCAGGTATGTGAGTGAAGGGAATGGAAGTTTAATTCATTATTTACATATTTCAAATCACTATTTCTTATGTCATTGTTGTTTTCATATTATTTCATAACTTTCTTTCCTTCCTTGCTTGTTGCAAGGGCACTTTGAATAAAACTTTCACGGCGAGAGCCACGGTGTTGCTGCTCCTCTAAGCACCCTTATTATTCAAGAGCGCGCCTGTCCATTTCAGGCCTAGCCCGTCAGAAACATCCCAACCGAGAGCCGGACCCGGGAAACCCCATTCCGTAACATATGTTATACTATAATAAACTGCAGCATCTGTCTAACTGTAATACTGTTTCATATAAACTGTAACAGTAAGTGTAGCTTAATGATAATTACTGCACTTTACCTTTCTTACGCATATTGTACATACTGTGCTAATTACGGCTTTCCGCAAACCTGCGGAAAACGTATAGGGTTTGTTATGTTTCTTCTTCTTATTATTATTATTCCTCATTTTCCAACCAAATCCAAGAGTTAATTTCAGTATGTTGAAAGTGTCTGAGCAACATGAAAATTAAATTGCCTCGACAAAAAAGTTCAAATTTTTAAATTCTATTATTTTAAATTTTCAATGACGTCAAATGACGTCAGATTTGACGTCAGTATCAAAAGTTTGTTCGCGCTCTAGAGCCTTTATTTTTTATATTTTATCTTGATATTTTCACAGAAGATGTATGTTATGATGTAGATGTGCACCTTGTCTTTCAAATTTTCAAATTCGAAAAATTTAAGAATTTATGGCAAAACCGATTTTCGAACTTTGGTCCTAAAACTATTATTTAATATTACAAAGGCTACTGAAGAGATAGAAGCATGAAAATTGGACAACTTATTGGCCCAGAGGATTACTTTCATTTCTCTGAAAGATTTCCTTTTAAGTCACGTGGTTATGACGTCATTTAATAGACAAAATCCTATTTCTTCAAAGATTTCTCTCGCTCTGGCATCATACATTTTGAGTCAATTTAAATGAAATTGAAATTGCAGCGATAAAAATGTATCTTTTTATACATTCTATCATTTTCAATTTTCATTGGCGTCATATGAAAAATTTTTTTTATTTTACAGAAGATTTTAGGATGTAGATGTGCACCTTGGCATTCAAATTTCCAAATTCGAAAATATTAAGATTTCATGGCAATACCGAGTTTCGAACTTTGGTCCAATAATTAAATTTAAATGTTACAAAGGCCCCTGATGCGTTACAAGCATGAAAATTGGACAGCATATCGGCATAGAGGTTTACATTTTATTTTCTGAATGATTTTCTCTTAAGTCACGTGGTTATGACGTCATCAAAAAGACAAAAAGCATTTCTTTTTAAAGATTTTTTTTCGCTCTGGTATTATGAATTTTAAGTCAATCTTAATTATATCTTTAGAATTGATAGAGTTAAAATTGAAGTGATGCATACTGCAAGAAATGTTTGTTTTGTCACGTGATTATGACGTTTTGCATACTTAAGCAATAATTATTTTGAAAAATCATATAAAATCGCCAATGAGACCAATGAACTTAAACTTTTCAAAAATGTCGAAACTGAGTACGTTCATAAGGTCTTAAAAATTTCAAGTGATTACGTCATCAAACATGGCAGTTATTCATGTTTGATGGAATGCCTACTTGAACATGTGAAAACAAACCTGTTCGCATTCTCGAAGATACTTTTTTTCTTGATTAATAGAACGTTAGCTGAACATGTCCATGCAAAAAAGATATTTTTCTTAAGTCATTGATTTTGACGTCGTTAAAATATAAAAATCATTCATTTCAATACGTATTCGCGCTCCAGCGTCATGAGTATTGATGCCAATCTTAAGCATACCTTAAAGAATTTATGTTGTGTCACTTAATTATGACAACATTGATTTGTAATATATTAAAAAGATCATAAGATTGGATATATTAACTTTTAAAAAGTAATATTGCCGTACCTTAACATGCGCAAAAAGTCCAGAAACTTTCAAGTGATTAAGTTATCAAAACTTATTCATGTTTTTCGTAAGAGGGCTAAATCATGAAAATCTATTAATTTGAAGAAAGAAATGAAAGCGGTCATTGGGTTAGTTGAGCAAGATCCGATTGTTCTTTTGCAGGAAAGAGTGCCTGCGTTGAATATTGAATTGTGATACGTTTTTGAGTAAATGAGTCGCATTTACGATGGATTAGTATAATTATACTAGAGCCAGAAAACCTATACGGAAAACGTATTGCATTTGCTATTACGGCTTTCCGCAAACCTTAAGAAAATGACAAATACATGTAATTCTACCTATCGATTTTTTATGTTTTCTAAATGTTTAACGGTTTCTTTTTCTAATTCTGTAAAAATTAGCAAATATATAAAGCAAATGAATTGTTGAAAGTTTCAAGACGTTTATAACGTTAATTACATAGAAATAAGAAAATATTTTTTTTCATTTTTTTGCTTACACCTCTGCCTTTGTTTCCATCTAATTTTGCAAATGTAAATCTCAATCAATTTAAAGGTTGAAAGTCATGGATTTCAAAATATTTTTGTTGTTTCTTACAATTTCAATAATGTGTGTATCAAATGGCAATGGATATTTGTTAAGTCATATGCTTACTAAGAAATAGATATTAAATAAAGAATAAAAACTTTTAAAATCGATTGAATAACGCAAGAAAAGAATTCTTGAAGAAAGTATTATCATCTTAAAATTTTCCTGTTGTTGTTTTTTCTGCATGAAAGTAAACGGTTGCGTAATTAAGCAAGATCCATATTTATGCTTTCTCAATATCTTCTTAAGAAGATGAAAATGAAAAAAAAGAAAGATTTATAGCTTATTTTTGAACATACTCGTAAGTATATATTTAAGATAATGATGATTTACGTATTAAATCATACATTATTATGCATCATTACTCCATTTTTTTGTATTAAATTATATATTTAATACCTTTGAAATAAGCAAACGGAAAGCCGCTTCGTTTGTATCTTAAACAAACGACTTCTAGTTATCAATTATTTTTCAAAAATGAAATCATAAACGATTTATATGAAAACATTGTTCCCATTATCAGTCGTAACCGTTTAAGTTCATTCCAGTCTACACTTACAGCATGACATGATATATCACATGCTAGTTTTTGATATAGCTGTTATCTATAGCATTTTTTTTTGTCTAATGCCTATTTTTGTTTCTACTACCCCTTGCTTCATGTTTTTTTTTGTTGGTCATTTTGACCCATTTCTTTTCAGCTCATCACTCACATCTCTAATAGTTTTCTATTTGAAAATATTCCAGTGCGCCCATGTTTTTACCATACCGCCATTCTCTTTGACACACATGATTAACTAATCGGTAGATGTAAAACATAGCGTACTGGGCTCTGATTGGCTACTATACCAGGCGATCATCATATATACCCGAGCTTTGAAATTATGTTGTCTTCACAGTTAACTGTATTATACATATTCTATTCCTAATAAGTGGTATTGAGAGACACCCCGGACCTGGGGATATTATTTTTTATCAACGACCATGTACGTGAGATTAATGACCCTGACCTTGGTGTCTCTCTCGGTGATATGTCAGTATCCATTTTGCTATACGCAGACGATATAGTGTTCATCTACAACACAGAAGCTGGCCTTCAGGCAATGTTAGATACAATGCATAAATGGTGTATGCGATGGAGTGTGATTATCAATACAGAAAAATCCAAGGCAATGCACTTCAGAAATAAGACAACCCAGACGCACGGATTTCCGATACAAAAGCGTTGACCAAGTGTTAGACACAGTAGACAAGTAAAAATATCTTGACGTTCTTATGCACGAGACAGGCGATTATTCGTTAAACTGTGAAATGTTATCAAAAAGTTCTGGGAGAGCAATTGGTAGTGTAATTTCAAAAATTCACAATCTAAATAGATGGTTGACAGTAGCGGATTACTGTTCTTCAGTTTGGGGATACAATCATTACCCTAGTGCAAATAATGTACAAAATCGCGCCATAAGGTACTTCCTCGGTTTACACCGATCTGCACCCGTGTTTGGCTGTATTGGGTGAAACGGGATGGTTACCGTGCATATATAGACGATGGATTTCAATGGTCTGTTTTTGTAACATACTCGTGCAACTCAATGACGGAAGACTTACAGAACGTGTTTTCCTACCAGACTAATCCAGTTGTGAAAGTACAGATATATCGAACGGATGTGCTGACATAAAAACCGCGTTCACTGAGATTGTACTGGTGCCACATTGCATTCATAAAATATGTCTAAATATGGACTGTCTTAAAGATAAACTATACGATTTCTATTCAAGAAAATGGCAACAATTATGTGAAAAAAAAAAAAAAAAAATAGGGACAAATAGAACGTTCAAGTTTAATTTTAAATGCGAGGATTACCTCCGGTTAGACCTTTAACGCCAAGAACGCCCCATGCTTGCTCAACTACGGTGCGCCATACTGTCATTAAGAGCTGAGACCGGCCGTTACAGTGGTTAATCGTTAGGACAAACACTTTGCGTTATGTGCAACAGTGGACAGGTTCAAGATGAAGTACACTTTCTTTTAGAGTGTTCAACTCTATGACGTTATACGAGGAAGCGAGATCGAGGCCATTATAAACCATGAACCCTTTATATCTATGACATTGTTAAAGAGACTCAAATATCTGCTGAAAAACTACCCCAGAAAATGTGCAAAGTTTGTAACATCAGTCTATTTAATTAGGCGTTCTGTATTATACACATAATACTCTGTCATAAACTGAATTTACTACGTCATATTTAGTAGCTTTTTAGATTTCCTTAATCCTGTAATTATGAATACACACTTAAGTATTTGTGCTGAAGTTCCTACACTATTATATCTTACACTGTGCCCATTCTTACAACATATGACACTTGTTGTTACATTGGTCGTTGGACATTTAATTTAAATGTCATCTTGTTATGCTGAATTAAATGCCAGTTTGTTATATTCGAAGTCATATACGCTATTTGTCAGTGATATATATATTATCAGTATACATTAAAATAGGTATAACATTCTACTGCATTTAATTGTCAAATTGTTATACTGAAGGCATATAAATTTTTGGTTTATGATATATAATAGCCGTAAAATAAAAATAGTATTTTTATTGATGATATATTACACTTAAGTAATTTTTAAACAAAAGCCCTTTAAAAGGAATAAAACAATTATAATCAAACTGATTTCAGTAAATTAAATACAGAATTATCACCTACAAATTGGGATTCAGATGTTTTTAACAATAATAATACTAAGGAGGTTTATTCGAAAATCATAGATGTCATTGAAACTTGTGCTTCTCGTATTATTCCTACCAAAGCTATAATGATACGACCATATGACAAATCATATATGAATAATGAACTACACTTAAAAATGCGACAGCGAAATCGTGCTCATAGAAAAGCTAAACATTCAAGCAATCCACAACACTGGGAAACTTTTCGCGTTTGAGAAATGAAGTAATACACTAAATTCGCAGATCCAAAGAATCCTAAAAGCTTTGTTCTCAAATGATATAACAATACCTCCTTTCAAAGGGTGGCGTATTGCTAACTTTTCTGCTAATTTAAATAAATCTAACCAAAGTAAACCTCCCATCAAAACACGGCTAGATTTTAACACAGCGAAGCCTTTAATAATTACTTTTGCCAGTTTTAAATCTCCATAAAGAAGCTATATTAACAGATATTCAAGATCGCATCAATCTCAGAAAAGAAAATATTACTGTTACGGAAAGCGAAGTAAATGATCAATTACCAATATTAAATCCAACTAAACCTTCCTGCCCAGACAATATAAGTTCGCGCCTCTTAAAATAAATCCGCTCATCTGTAACAGCTCCGTTTACCAAACTATTCAATTTTTTACTCTTTCTTAACCAACTTCCATACAATTGGAAACGACCTCATGTTACACCTTTATAAAAAGGAAATAGGGACGCCTTTTTACCTCAAAATTACAGACCTGTTTCGCTTACTAGTATTATATGCAAAATACTAGAGAAAATAAAATATCTTTCAAGCACTTATTCAACTTTGTTTAAAGTAATAATCATCTTAGTAAATATCAATCTGGTTTTCAACCAAACCTCTCCACTTTTTAATCAATTAATTGCTATATACAATATTGTTTAAGTAACATTGATAAAGGAAAGGATGTAAGATTTTTCTTCGGTGATGTGGCAAATTCATTTGATAAAGTGTGGCATAAGGGTCTTCTCTGAAATCTTCAAAATTTATTCAAATGGATAAAAAATATACAATATGTAACAGAGAACAAAAAGTAGTCATTGACGGAATTTCATCAAATTTGTTTTGCTTTTACATTAATGACATTGTTGTTGACATAGATAATGAAATAAAACTTTTCGCAGATGATACATCTCTATTCGTAGATATAGATAATCTGAGAAGGAAACAGAACTACCATCCTCCTATTTACTTTTCAAATACAACTGTTGAGGCAGTACAATCTCATATATTGGTTAAATTTTTCAGTCAAATGCAACTTGGCAAAATCTTGCAGTCGATTATATAACCTTAGGATGATAAAATTCTCAGTAAACAGAAAATCCTTACTAAGAATGTTTTGACCCTTTATTCATCCCGTTCTAGAATATGCTGATTCTGATTTGTGTAACTCTTCACAACAAGAGTCCGAATTATTAGAGACTGTCAAAATTGAAGCCGAGGCATGAGGCTTAATTCTTCGTGATCATGTTTATATAAAGAACTAGGTATCGAACCGTTATACATCAGACGTGAAAATCATAAGTTCGCAATACATGCCAGACTTAATTTTTCCCTATTTACCTAATGAATCTATATACAACTTTAAATCTATGGGACACCGTCTCAAGACCCCACAATGTAGAACTGCCTCATCCTTCACTAGTTTCCTTCCTAGTACTTTAAGATCTTGGAATTCATAACCAGACAGTATCAAATCAGCAAACCTCAATTGACAGTTTCAAAACTGCACCCCATAAGCAAAGAAATTTATCAAAACCTCTTATATACTACTATCTAGGAAACAGAAGGGACAATGTTTTCATATGCCAACTAAGAAATGAAGCAAATGATTTAAATAAACACCTTCTGGACCATTCCTTATCTCAAACAGCGGCATACCGGAAATGTTCCCATTACTGGGAAGATGCTCATCACTTTTTACTTATGTGACCAGTTTATATGACAACTATGAAATAAATTATGAAACATACTATCGAGGGATTAGAAAGTTGAAAGTTTGAAAGTTTTATTCAGCATAAGCCAGAAGGTCGTACGACCCATGCGGCAAAACATATTACATAAATTGTACAAACCATGACGGAGATGAACAAACGAAAAGTGAAAGCAGTGTTAACGATCATGTAACATGCAAATCACATAAGACATCATATAAATATATATAAATATCAATATCGAAACAATGTCGTAATACTTAGTACAACTTCTCTTATCGTAACGAAACATAAGAGGAAGTTACAGATAGAAAGAACAATACATTATTTTAGATAAAGTGGAAGAATTAACAGTAAGTGTTGGTTCATTGTTAAACGGGGATGATCGTCTAGATAGCATTACTCTTTTCACAATAAATGACGCGGTTGACAATTTTATAAATGACACTCAGAGATTTTATACATATTATTTTCTCTTCTTTTTCTTCTTTATTGAATATTTAATAAAAACATGATGGCAACAAATGTGAATATCTATAATATAATCATACATGATTATATGGCCATTTCAATAGTGTTATTATCATAATTATATTCACATAATTCAAACCATTTAAATTGTATTTTGTACCATTACATAGATCTTAAGTTTGCATAAAATTGCTATTTTGTAGCAGTCATAAACATGTAAATGACATTTTATTATCCAAAAACCTGTATGGATCTATGAACTATTTACATTATATTATGTTTCTGTTTTTTTGTGTTTTTTTTCTATATATCTTTTATCATAGTGCATGCAATATTTTTAATTTGTCACATACACGTACTATGTATGCATGACCTGTAAAAGGAGATGACTCACATAGGCTATAAGCCTATTCATTCTTGATAAAATATGTATTGAATTAAAACATCTTGAATTGACACGTACTTTCATGAATGTTTCGCCAAATTACTGTCGCAAACTATACATCTACACATTATAATGCAAAGGGTATTAAAAAAACTACTTTAGTTGCAAATTTAGCATTCCTCATATAATATTTCATTAGTCAAGTTTCGTTTCGATCCCGCTGTGCATGAAGTCATGAATTAACATTTAAATTTAAAGTTTAATGAAGTTGAAATTTTTTTCCCTTTCTGTGCCAGATAATTTTTTTTTTATTTGTAATGAAAAAAATAATCAATGATTGTGCAGAATTATCTGACACCAATTTAATCAAGTTTTTGCATTGCATTGTTGCGACTGTGTTTTTTACATTTTCGACAAGGTTTTATGTTGTTGCTCTGCCGTAATATGGACTATTTTAATTCCCGTATAATTTTGTTAGGCATAAGGCCCATTCAAACATATTAGATATGTTTATTATATGGACGCCCTCTTGGTACAAATCTCTTTTAAGATCTGGGCTTTGTACAAAAATAGGTTGAAGGGAGTCATCACATACATACAGTAAATGGTAAGTGTTGGATCTAATTCCAAGTCCAAATCGTGAGGGAATACAGTTTTCGCCCGTTCAGCAAATGTTGTTTTTTTTTCACTCACCCTTTGCCGCAAACGAAGCAAATGGATTTTAATTTGAAACTATCCCCTCCCCATCCCGAGAAGAGACACTTTTTTGTCAAATTACTATCTTGTTGATTTAATATACGCGTATATTTGCAAAATTGCAAATGCTCTATGATCTGTGTGCGTTTCTACTGAAAACACAACATTGACTATTTTAAGCAAATTGATTAAGTCATGGACTAAACAAATAAAATGATCGACAGTATGTAACTGCGGTTATATAAAAAATCTTAAATTTCTGAGTGTAGAAAATCATATAACTTGAGTTAAGGAGTTAAGAAATCCCCTTTCTGCGTATAAATTATATTTTTTTAACTAGAGCTTAAGATCATCGAATAAAGTTTACAATATCAACCTTTGCTGAAACAGCAGTGTATGTAACAATTGCAATTAAACTGTTCCAGATAAAAAAAAACAAAAAAAACAAAAACAAATTGAACTTTTGTCTAGAATTCCAATGGATGAATAACATTTTTCATTTAACAAGTACTTAACGGGTCAGATATCGTGAAATTGTAACGTGTACCGAGCTAACTTAACTATAAAATAAATACTAACATATAAGAAATCTTTCTCTAGGCTTCTTAGCCTATTGATTATTCGCATAAACACATAGAACAATAGTTTAAAATGATTAGAAATTGATTTATTTGGCTCCCTGCCTTGAAAAACAATTACTAAATAATTAAATATAATAATCAACCAATGATCATAAAACCAGACTATTAAATTCTGAACAAGAGTCAAAACCATTCTCTCCTTATGTTAAAAACCTTAACTTCCAAACCATAAACAGCGGTTTCAAACACTCTAAACCCTGGACTTTAAAAAAATGGTTTTCAGGACCTTCAGTACTATGAAACAATTCTAAACACCTCCAAACCTATTCAAGAATGGATGACTCGAAAACCATATATAAATGAACCTTGACGCCAGTTTAGAACTTACAGTTATATATAAAAGGATGTGGCGACCCAGGACTAGTTTTTGGGTTTCTCCTGCATTGCAATGTTGCTGGAGGTTTCCCATCACTTGCATACACATAGACTCCACGCTTCCTTATATTTATATAAAATTCCCTTCTTTCGATCTGTACCATTCGACGATCAGGAGCGGACTGAATGAGAAATGATGATGATGATGATGATACTTTAGATTTTCTTTAAATTCGCACTTTGACCAAGTCATTTTGGCGATGATAAAATAAGGCGTTTAAAAGAGTTTAAAAGATGATTATGTACTTATGTTTTTAAATGAGAATAAGTTGATTATTTTGTGTTGAGAAATATTTATGTGTAAATGATGATTAAAAATGATTGAACGAGAGCAAATTCTCGTCTTTTATAGTGTTCAGGTAAGGTGGCGCCCTCTGTGTCACCATAGCAATATGCAAGCGCTTAAAGATGTTTAATAAGAAGCATCTGTGTTTAATAAGAGTCTGGTGATATGATCAAATTACATCAACGAATTGCGAAAGAAATTGTAGGATTACAAAGTGATTAATGTTTGAAATTAATAAGTTGGAATGGATTTAACTCTAGAATAGGAAAGAAAATGAAACTATTGCTTTAGAATTCTAACAGGGATTTCTATTATTTAGATTAACGACGGCGAAAGACGATATATTTATCGAAAGGAGATAACTATTGTAAAAATTGAAAATAACATCTTTACAAAACAATCTAGGGCTGGTTTGATCCATTTTCCTACCATTTTTTGAACAACTAATTCACATGATGTTCATGTTATGATGCATTACAGTAAGTAATAAGATGAGTAAAGGAAACAGAAACTAACACCTACAACATCAAACAGACAAATCTTCTTTCTCGCCAAGGCTACATTGAAAACACAAGAGAACTAGGGGAAAATTGGCTGTTAAGTTGTCGACATGCTTTTCCTTTGCAGCTGCAGTTCAGTACAACACCTGGTGTCCTGGACCCCAAAGAATCCCAGCATTCTTGTGTGTGTGTGTTTGTTTGTTGTTGTTGTTGTTTCTTTTTTACAGCGTGTTGTAAATCTATTCCTGTAGGTTCCTTGCAATGAGTTAACACATATTGATCCACAAACTAAGACCTGTCTTCGAGAAGCTATTTCAGTGATTCTCCACAGTTAATAAAAGCAAAGCATATGTTGCTTCCATTCCTGAATATACTTGATCCTAATCTGGGTTTTATTAGTAGTTTTCTTTCAGTTTTTTTTTTCCGAACTTTTTCTTGTCTACACTCTTAATCGCTTGAAATAGATGGATCACAATTAATTCAGCCATAGCTATCATGCACCCCTTTCCTCGTTTTAGGTTCAGTCCTTGGTTGACTCAAATCACTGTTTAAATTGACTCTGAAATTACTTTTAGGACTTTTACCGCGGTTCAGGTTATCATTTCTAGAAATATTTTTTTAGGAGTGAATCATAATTATTGCCGACTCTAATCTTTTCTTTGCGGTTTTCCAATGTATTGGTGTATGCAAGCACAAAGACCTATTCAGAAAGATTGGTACCTAATCTAAATCTCACAAGAAACACGTAACAAAATGTCCAATTCTCGCAAAGTCACGTTTTCACAAAACTTATTTTCTATCGATATGTGAAAGTAAAATGTATCCTACAAGAGAATACTACAATACCATCAAAATGATACCTCATGTATTAAATAAAATCAAGAAATAAAAAAAAAATGCAAAATAGAAAAGTACCTGCATGGTGGTAACAATGTAAAATGTGTTGTTTTACTGCTTGATGAATTTAAATCATAATTTAAAAGAATTTCTAAAATAAATCAAACTGAAAACAATTCATTGCAGAAATGATGATAATGATAATATTGTTACATTTTTCTCTGTGTGTTTTATTTTTTACATACCTTTTTGACAGTTTGCAATATTCAATGATCTGCTGTGTGCCTAAACATTTTTTTTTCTATCTCTGGTGAATATGTCTGGCAAGCACAACTGACTTTGTGATTTCCTCACCTTTATTTTTCTTACATGGTCAACACCTTCTCTTACAAAATGCCTTCTGGTATCTGCCTGAAAACTGTTGTTGTTTTAAGTGTCTCGTGAAGCTGTGACATTCTTTTCAATACACTTTCTAGACCGAACGAATTTGGCATGGGACTAGGTTGTGATATAGGGAAAGATTGCTCTGTGCTGCTGCTACTCGATACAGGGTAGCTGACTGTCAATTTTGAAGTACCTGGTTTTGAGACTACGAAATAAAAGTAAAATAAACAAGAACTACCATTGAAAAATTAGTTCGGACAAAATATATTTGAAAATATAACAAAGGGCCGTAACGCATTTAAAATCAAGCGAATCATGACGTGTCAATCATAAGCGCAACTAGGTTTGGTACTTATCAGTCTTTTAAAGTTTGATCAAAATCCGACCAATGGTAGCTGGGGAATAGGGTGAATAAATCTCGTCTACAGACAGACCGACCGACAGACAGACGTGACTTCAAAAAAGCCCCATATACTTCGTATCTGAGGATATAATTATATAATTATAAATAAATTCCCACTGAAGATATGATTGATATATGTTATCACCCATTTGTTACAATACTTAGGATTTGACATCTGATGTATGAAAATTTCTTGATTTACATCCCCTTCAAATAAGTCATGAACCAAATACGGAGGTAAAACTGGGGATGCTACATGACAAAATTGAAGGATGTTGAAAGGAGAGATACTTTTGACACCCCTCAAAGTTTAAGATAAAACAGTGCTTTTAAAATGTCAAACCATGGAAATCTTAAGGCTAAATGACATGTTATGACATGTGACAGAAATTCTTTTATTACCTCCCCTTTATAATTTTGTTGTCATGAGTTATCTCCCCTGAAAACTACAAAGAAGTGATTTTCTCCATTTTCCTTCGGTAAAGTTTAGATTTGTACATGAAATTTGAATCAGAATCATATAATATATTTTTCTACCGTGAGTTTTCATCGAAAATCAAATTCAGTATTTCATATTCACAGAAAATTGTATATTTCCCACAGACTTCAATGTTTACTTTAAATACAGATTATCCCCCCTTCAGCTAATAAAACCTGGAAAAACTCTCGGTGAAACATTTTTTTCTTTTGGATGTCTTCAAAGTGACAAGTTTCACAGAAATATTTCCATCCAGTGGCAAGATATGCAGAAATATTTCCATCCAGTGGCAAGATATGGAATATGGGTATAAGGGAAGGGGGGGGGGGTATACCTTAAAGAACTTAAAATGATATGCATAGTGCTGAAACAGACATGTTATAGACTAACTGACAGACACATATTGGTATTTTTTTCTGCTGACTGTCAAGTCCACTAAACATTTCAACAGTGTCACAAAATGCAAAAAACTTGTGGTAAAAAGCAGAACGTTTGGCAGCTGTTTTAAAGGACCCTTATTGCAGTTTGAAAACAGGTCATAAGAAGTAATTTTATCTTTTACTTCAGAAACAATCGTAGATGATACCCCTGGCGTTTCCGTTTTGCTTCAGTCTTTTAGTCAACATTGTCTGACATGATTCAAGACATTTTTCAAATTCTGTTTTTATAGTTTGAATTTTAAACACAGGTAACAAGTACTTTCTATACAGTTCAAGATAAAACAGTGCTAACTAGTACAACAAATAAAATAAAAATAAAACGCTTTTTTTTTTATTTCATTTACTGCTGTTGCATCATATTCAAACTAGTCATTATCATCATCAATTGTTACCTGAATCTGGAGAGCTTCTGACAAAAAATCATTTTGTACAGTAACATTACGATAGTCATAAGAGAATGTGAATTGTATATCATTTGTAATTGTATGTTTTCTTGACATGTGAGCAGTAAATTATGCACGATTTTGGTGCTTAAATAATACTTCTTCAGTTCTTTGTTCTGTAAAGGAGTTAAAAGTGATATCAACACACTCTGTTCTTATAAATAAAGTCGGAAACATTCTGATTTATTCCAACTGTCACATTGACACCTCCAGGAGCTACTGAGTGTGCCCTGTAATGATGTAAAATTGGACTGGTGAACTTTCGATATCATACCCCAATCGGACAATCAAATTAAACGTTCGGCTAATTCCGATGGAATTTACATTGTGATGAAATTTTGAAACCCACTTACTATGTACTTAAACATCCCTGCAGGCATGATTCTCAAGAAATACACTGACCTAGTTGTTTGTAATGTAAAGCTTGTCACCACTTCCTGTTTTTTTGTTGTTATTTTTTTAATCAAATTTAATGTTAAATTGGCTTGGCCCGGGTAAACTTGTCTTACTTTTATGAATGCTTGGATTTAATATTAAATAATGATAAAGCAAGTCAATAAATATTTTAAAAATTAGTGGGTCGAGTTGTCCCGTACCGAATTGGTACATGACCAGATGACCCGGGGCAGAATTCGTTTTAAGGCCGAGCTTGGACCAAATCAACTTTAATAGCACAACAGGTTAAACAAACAAGAAAAGAAAAGAACATGCATTAACTTAATCATGGTGTGTGCTTGTCTTCATGTATGGCCAAGATGAATAGACGTGCTCACATTACAAATTAAATTCTAACAGAAGGATTATAAATCACAATACAAAATATTCCAGAATAACCTTCTAGAAAACTTACAGCAAATAAAACCAGTAAACCAATAAGCAGAGATATTATGTGGACATCAACGATTATTTGTGGACTTATCTCTATAATAAATATGAAACAGATGCATGTACAATTTATTCGTTTCTACAAATGCTGATGTTGGTCGAAAGATGGTGGATGGGGCATTTTCAGATTTAGCGTAGCATTTCACATATGCACTACATCGAGTAGCCCAAAAGGAAATCTGAACAATTCGGCTCATCCTTCCTTTTTGAGAAATAGAAGAAAAGATTAAGAAACGAGCAACGAACGTTTTCCAGATTCACATGGTTCATACTTATCAAGTGGTTTTTTAATGCAACGCAATCGAATGGCCCGGTACCGTACAAATGGGTACGGCTAATATCCGTTATAGAAAACCTGTAAACGGAAACGGCAATGAATTTAATGGTGTATATATTATATTAAAGAAACAAGAAGGATATTCAGCGTAAAGAAAAACAATTAAAGACAGTAAAGTGTTACAATATAATATGTATATATACTATATTAATGCTGGCAAGTTTTAAACGGTCTGTGCGTTTAAAATAATGCTATAACATGTATTTGTTGCTAAATGTATGTGATGAATAATATACTAGGAAGTAAAAAAAACAGGAAGAAGGCATAAAAATGTAATAAAAGCGAGACATAAAAAAAAGTTTATTCAGGGGGATTCGATCTTTGGGGCCCTAGTTCAGCAGACAAGCACTTAACCAACTGCGCAAAACTATAGATATGTGAAACTAAATGTTTCTTGTGACTCTCCTGATCGTTTGATTAAATTAATTAAAGTTAAGCTATGAAATTTCACTATAAATGGTTTATGTTAGCTAATATATACACTACAAATTTTGCGACTTAGAGGGACGAGTTCACTACCAAGGTTAACTACGTTTTCTAAAGACTCACAACTATTTATTTTTTCAAATGCTTAGTTTTTATGTTTGAATTTTTCAACTGGATGTTGTTTTTTTATGTTTAAATAGGTAGAAATTAAATTGTTATTTTCCAATTGACAATCATGCAGAAAGATATGCACCCTGAAACTCCCATTTTACGATGGAATATCCCAAAATAATTTATGCAAACCAATAAAACGAGTGCTTTTCCGAATACTTCGGTTGTTAACCAAATTTCATTGGTTCAAGAAATAGGTCAAAATCCATTTTATACAGCTTACGCCGAAAAATAATAAGGAAAAAAAGGATAAGAGAGAAATCGAACCCTATGCGTGTTATTGTCAAGGTATAGGTCTTATCACTAGACCCCGAAGTATTTTATACATTAAATGCGTTTTTAAAAGTGATTAATAAATTTTCCGTCCACGGAAAGTGACGCCAACTTACACGGGGTTGATATTGCGCGTTATTTTTGAATAAAAGTATACTATATATTTCGGTAAATGTTTGTTGTGATATACTTTATTTGAATATCAGAACATGCGAGACGTGCATTAAAGTCAATGGTAGCATATGTTTGTATATAGTTACGACATCCGCAATCCAGCAATGTCCGATTCCATTCCTTACAATGTTTCAATATATAGGAGGGCAATTATGGACATATGCAAAATATTAAAACGACACTCTTTCATTGAATCATAGATATGTTCAAATGAAATCACTCCTACACAGTCAAATTATGTAATTCTAATGCCAATGTTGCTGTATAGAACGAGATTCATACTGAAGCCTGACATCTGGCCCTTAATCCAGTTTTACCTATATTCATTTACTATATTATAAAGGACAATGTAAATCGGCAAAGTACATCATCTTCGTTTCATCGCCGATATTTACATTTCACTTTAACGTACATCTAAAAGACCTATGTCAATCGAAAGTTCGATAAATTATGATCGTCTTGGTATACTTACCATTATTTGACGGCATGCCGGTGATTTTTACAATGTTTCAAACTTAGAATTCGCAATTGTTCCTTACAACTATTTTATTGCTATTATTTTATCGTCTCTTTATCCACAAAAAAAATATTGCGGGGTAAGATTGAATTTTGCCGATATAATTATATGAGCCTTTTCAGCTAAATTCCCGAATGTCTAAACAAATAAAGCGGAATTTTAAAAAAACAACAATATAATGGTTTTCAATCTCATTATGTCAATTGTTATGGCGTTCTTCCTGAGCAAAATTTAAAAAAAATCCATATATGTTGAATTGTTGATATAAATACTAAAAATGTTAATATAAAGCGTAACAAATGACTTTTTAAATTACACGTTACTATTTTGGTGCGTAAGTCGGAGTTTTTGGATCATCTATTATACGTTCTTGCGGACTTTTTCCATTTCTTGATGTGTTGTCTAGTCAGTTTGCGATAAACTATTTACAAGTTAATAATATTCTTTCCCCTTGCAACTCACGGAGGAAAATCTACTTTTCTCGAAAAGCTACTGCGCATAGGTCTAACAGGGGGCTGCGAATGCGTTGAGGACGATAGACGTCAATTTTAACAGTTCCGATAAAGAAATGTACATGTACAATGGAATAAACTCGTTCTAATTTCATCTTTGTTTAGTTTTTCATTGATCTTTTTCATTAAATACGTTAACTCTGTAATTTATTAATATCCTGTTTTTTACATTGACAACAAAAAAAAAAATAAAAAAAAAATCACTTCCGGTTGCTCATTTGTCAACATCGATTATTCCGACAGCTAACTATAGACTAATTTCCCTAAAAGTGATCTGCTGTAAAATCATGAAATATATTGTCACCAGTGATATGATGAAACACGCTGAGTCCAACAATATACTCTACCCTCCTTAAGCATGGCTTTACAAATAAACACTCATGTGAAACACAACTGCTTGGATGTATCGATGACCTAACAAAAAAACTTGAAATGGGAAAACAGACAGACCTTCTCATCCTGGATTTTTCAAAAGCTTTTGATAAAGTATCCCACAGACTATTGCTGCACAAACTCCGTCATTTTGGTACAAGAGGAAAGACAAACAATTGGATCAAAGCATTTCTAATAAATAGAACACAAGTAGCGAATCCTTTGATAAGTCAAAGCATAATTTGGAGTTCCTCAAGGATCGTATTAAGGCCAAGTTCTTCATTCTTCATCAATGACCTACCAGAAATACTTCACTCAACTGTTAGATTATTTGCAGATGATAATGTAGTTTACCTTACTTTGACGTCAGATAATGATTGCCAAAGACTCCATTAAGACTTAAACAAACTAGCAACGTGGGAAAAATGGAAAATGGCGTTTCATCCTGAGAAATGCAGCGTATTGACAGTAACAAAGAGGAAAAAAACGATAAAATGGAATTGTAATCTCTACGGTCATATATTTAAACATGAAACATCTACAATATATCTTGGATGTACCATCACTAGAGATTTAGACTGGAGTGAACATGTCCAAAACATAACAAGGAAAGTTAGTCGAAGCCGGGGATCCTTGCAACGAATTTTACGTTACAATACTAAAACCTATCAAGGAATAGGCTTTTACTTTACAACAAACCTTTAGTCAGACCCCATTTAGAATATGCAACAACTGTTTGGGACCCTTACAACCAAATTCAAATTGATAAAATCGAAAAGGTACACAGACGAGCCGCAAGATACCTAACCAGTCGTCATAGAAATCGTTCAAGTGTAAGCGATATGATTCAAGAATTAGGATGAACAAGTTGCCAATCTAGACGCAAAGAAGCTAGACCTATCATGCTGTATAAAATAGTTAACAACATGGTTACAATAAAAAAAGAAAATAATCTCCAAAAGCCAAACCGAAAATCAAGACATACAAATAATCATGATTTGCACAACACACTGCCACTAAAGATTGTAGGAAATGGTCGTTCTTCGTAAACATCATCAGAGACTGGAAAAAAAAACTGCTACCGGATATAGCCTCAGCTGAGTCACTTTAGATATTTAAAACTCAAGTAACAATACCAGCAAATTAAATTACAAACTCCTGTTTTTATCCTGTTTTTAACCACACGCGTCTTTGCCAGTATATTCAATATGTTGAATGTGGGCAGTAAACTGAAGAAGAAGATTGATGTAAAGCTGAAAAATTAATAACGCCTAACTAATTAGAATCCGTTACATCCAACAGACATCCAATTCAATTTATATTCATATACTATAGAGAAAAGGTAAACAACTTCCTAAATATTATATTCATATATTGTTAAAATTCCTCCTCTCTTGATTACCGTAAAATAACTGATATTGATATGTTTACTATAACGCGTTTTGAACAAATAGAAACGATAATGGGGAATTCATCATAATTCTAATAAAAGGAACGTGTCAGTTGGCATAATTATATTTCTTATTTAATTATGTTCTTCTTATGAAACAATCTGAGAGCATTTCTTTACTTGTAAGCAATTTGTCAAACGGGCTTGGATACTTTCTGTCTCTTTGTAACAGGAATACAATATTACTTAATATGTATGCTCCATTGGGTATAAAGGATGAGGTATAGATGCTGTTCAGTAATTATGTATCTTAAAATCCTCAATAAGGTATCCAACAAATTCTGATGTTAATGAATTATTTGCAATATAAAATATAATTAATCAAAGTTGATTAATCAATGAAGCAAAGTTGAATATTTAAGCCATTTAATCAGATAAATTGAACAATCATAATTTATCTGTGTGTTTTCTATATGTAGAATTTTCATATTTTTTTATCGAGGGAAGTATATTTAAACTATTTGACCCCCCAGCAATTAACGAGCACGGTGACCTATCTTTTTTTCATTTTCGTATTTAGAACTTTTTACGAGATATGTAATAATCAGAAAATCATATAAAAGAAACAAAACTGTGTTAAACGCCCATATGAATTCACTACAAATAAGAAACTAAAAATGTGTCCATAGGACACAGATGCTCCAACAACTGCTTTTTTGTTGAATGATAGCATGTCAACATTCGTCCAGTCTGACAAGGATTTCATACTAAAGGTTTCAGTGACCATGACCTTTGACCTAGTGACCTCAAAATCAATAGGGATCATCTACTGGTCATGGCCAATGTCCCTTGCAGGTTTCTCAAACACAGGCCATGTTCTTCTCCAGTTCACGATCGGACAAGGATTTCATACTAATGTACCCAGTGACCTCAACATTTGACCTAGTGACCTCAAAATCAATAGGTTCATCTGCTGGTGTCCATACCAAGTTTCTCAAACTCAGGCCCTGCGATTCTCCAGTTAATGAAGTTTTTGTCATACGTACGTACAGACGTACAGACAGCAGAATTGCTATTTGCCGCCCACTTTTCAAGTGGTGGCATAAAAAACCTTTTTCAAACATAATTCAAATTTAAATATTATCGCACCTGAGCTTAAGCGCTCTTGTGCTGACATGTATGGTAATATCAGTCACTTTACAGAGATATAACACGGAATTTTAACAGATCAACTTTACGTCAATTTTCATAGGTTCTTACGTTTTCTAGTTCACTCTTGGCGTTCTTGGATCATTGATTTGTGCATGGATTGACAAAAAAATGCATAATGATACCGAATACGAACACATGACATTCAGACACAGATGAATGGAAGCTACACATTTCAAACATACGCATTAGCAGTCAGGAATGTATTAAAAAAAACAAAAAAAAAAAACTTAAGTATTTCTAGTTAACCATATGATATTTACGGAAATCTGTACTTTTCGTTGACATAGCATTAATTTGTATATAGGTTTTGCGTGCATCACACCTGTTTAAAGACAAGTTAACCAGCTTTTATGACCCAGTTAGAGATACAACACGAACTATTTTGTAAAATATGATGTATGTGTTTACCTTTTATCATCTGGTATTACACTTACCGTTGAAAGTTTTATGGTATTATGCATATCCTGTCAATCATATCAATAGTTATATGAACAAAAAGATATTAAGTTTATTCTTGTTTATCATTTTATGTACTAGGATATTTTATATCATTACTCCTTTGTTTCAAGATAAGAATATACACAGCACCTCATCTGTATGACTTAAACAGTTGTTCAGTTGTATATAACAATATGTGAAGGTTTGAAGGTTTATCCTTTGATGTTGACATTAAATGCAAAAACACAATAACAATATCATACGTACTCAATTGTTGAAAATAAACAACAATTAAGAATTAAAAATAACTTTCTAGACACGATGATTTAGTTATACATTTCATATAGTGTTTTTTTGTTGTTGTTTTTTTTTACCTTTCATAGACTGAAACAAGTTGTTTAATTAGATCAAGCAGATGCATTTCTTTGCTGTATGTTAACCTGCCAGCTGCCAAAAATTAATTTACGGTAATATTTTGCTTCATTACCTTGGAAAAACTCGGTATCCATGAGTAACCGACATGACCTGCATTTCTCTAAACATCTGAAAAGGTCGATATATTACTTCCTAATACACTGTTAATGATCATACAAACGTTCACTCTTAATAATATACGTATAAGCATAATTATGTTATTAGCATGATCGTGTTTAAAACGACCCTAGATTTCTTCAAACGAAAGCCAAGACAAGTAAATGATAAACCCTTTTAAATAAGAGTTTACAATCAAATACCTATGGGGTACTCCTCTATTTTCATTCAAAGGCAACTTCCGACATTATCTCAAATATTGCCCTACGTTGAACTGAACAATGATAGGGACAAACAATCTAAGAAACATTCCAGAGTATTATCGACCCGAGCAAATATAGTTTCCCACAAAGCTGGATATTATTACACCAATGATTTTGAAATAAAATAAAAGCATTTTATATGCACTTAGATGACATAGAGACAAACATTCTGACCCAAGTCTCAAAATGATTAGATGAAAAATATGATCTCTTTTGTTTTCACAAGACTTTCCTCTTACTTAACCAAAACACATTGGTTTAGTCATTTGGAATGCTTGTGAATTACGCAAGATAAGTTATGCTAGAAGTCGAAAGTTCAAGCTAGTTTAAATTACATATAGCATGTCACAAGGTCAAAAATCCGCGTCAACTGATGTTAAACTTCCATTTCATATGAAAATTGCAAGTTGTCCAAATTTCATAGCTGTAACTCAAAATAATAAAAGGAGGGTACTAAGTCAAAGTGTAAGTTAACTGATTTCAAATACAGTATCAGTGATTTGCTCTATCAATACGTAATGTTACATTGAAGGAAACTTCCTTATTTGCACTTGTTTTAAAACACCACTTAAATCGGACTGCTGAAGGAACTTTAAGTCCACAACAGATTCGACACCAAATTCTTCCAGTTTTACTTTCACAACTATTTTTCAGTCCAATTCAAAGTTTATTTATTGTCGGAGACATATTTACATAACAGATAAACATAAGCTATGAATAGCTATTTACCGACAACTAATTTATTCTCGACATCTGGAAGCGTTCTTTCAACAAATGATTTTATTTGTGATGATTCATTAAAAAACATTGTCAGTTGTGCCAACTTTTCAGAGTCACTAAATTACTGTTTCTTATTTCATGGACTGGAACAGGCATATGACATGTGGGGCTTAAAACCACTGACACTTGAATAAATTGCTGAGCAAAATTCCTGCTGATAAATGCCTAGTTCGCTTACAAAATTATACATATTTCCAAAACAGTATGAAGTCCACCATCTTTCACCAAAATCAGCTCTATTTGGCATTTAGCAAGTTCAATACCTTTATCACCAGATATTCCTGCGCATCATCTTGTTCTTGTTACCTCCCCTTCAAATAAGTCATGAACAAAATACGGAGGTAGAACTGGGGATGCTACATGATAAAATTGAAGGATGTTGAAAGGAGAGATACTTTTGATACCCCTCAAAGACTGGCTTTCGCCAACTAAATTAAGAGATCTGTTGTACCGGACAATGTTTCTCGGACAAGCACTTGCATTTAATTGTGTATCTGTCTTGTTTATTTCACATTAAAAACAGAATAAGCACAGAAGAAGAACTTTCAACTTTTTAACCTCCTATCATATGAGATCTCATTTATTTTCCACATTTTCATGATAAACTTCCTTTTAATTAATTCGCCGTGTACTACAATCCCGTCCTACTCCTAAACTTTTAAATCGTTAATAATACACAATTACACAATACCTAATGAGAAATATCTTAAATCTTGTTTTAGACATAACAATACTACATGTAACTACATGTGATGTATGTTTGAACGCTTTTCTACATCACAATAAGCAAACGTATAAAACACCAAAAAGATTCTTTCATAGTCAAACCCAAAACGATTACAACTTCATAGGCTTCTTGGTAAAAAAATTGTATTAGTGAAAATGGAGTTTCCTTTAAAAATACAACCATCTGACACATCATGACGAGTATCTCTTCCTTTTGTACTTGTATTACGATTAAGGTTTATGTTATGTAATAAACTGAGTTCACTACGAAGGTTAACTACGTTTTCTATAGACTCACAACTATTTCTTCAAATGCTTAGTTTTTATGTTTGAACTTTTCAACTGGATGTGTTTTTATGTTTAAATAGTTAGAAATAAATTTGTTATTTGCCAATTGACAATCATGCAGAAAGATATGCACCCTCGAAACTCCCATCTTACGATGGAATATCCTAAAATACTTTATGCAAACCAATAAAACGAGTGCTTTTCCGAATTCTTCGGTTGTTAACCAAGATTTCATTGGTTCAAGAAATAGGTCAAAATCCATTTTATACAGCTTACGCCAAAAATAATAAGGAAAAAAACGATAAGAGAGAAATCGAACCCTATACGTGTTATTTTCAAGGTATAGGCGTTATCACTAGACTCTGAAGTATTTTATACATTTAATGCGTTTTTAAAAGTGATTAATAAATTGTCCGTTCACGGAAAGTGACGCCAACTTACACAGGGTTGATATTGCGCGTTATTTTTTAATAAAAGTATACTATATATTTCGGTAAATCTTTGTTGTGATATACGTTATTTGAATATCAGAACATGCGAAACGTGCATTAAAGTCAATGGTAGCATATGTTTGTATATAATTACGACATCCGCAATCAGGCAATGTCCGATTCTATTCCTTACAATGTTTCAGTATATAGAAGGGCAAATGTAAATGTAATTTTAATGCCAATGTTAAAATCGTATTTTTTCTACTATATAGAACGAGATTCATTCTGAAGCCTGACCTCTGGCCCTTAATCCAATTTTACCTATATTCATTTACTATATTATAAAGGACAATGTAAATCGGCAAAGTACACCATCTTCGTTTCATCGCTGATAATTACATTTCACTTTCACGTACATTTAAAAGACTTATGTCAATCGGAAGTTCGATAAATTATGATCGTTTTGGTATACTTACCATTACTCGACAGCATACCGTTGATTTTTACAATGTTTCAAACTTAGAATTCACTATTGTTCCTTACAGCCCTTTTATTGCTATTTTTTACGTTTCTTTATCAACAAAAAAATATATTGCGGGGTACGATTGCATTTTGACGATATAAATATACGAGCTATTTAAGTTAAATTTCTGAATGTCTAAACAAATCAAGCGGAATTTCAAAGAAAAATATAACTGTTTTCAATATCATTATGTCAATTGTTATGGCGTTCTTCCTGAGTAAAATATAAAAGAAAAATCCATACACGTTACTATTTTGGTGCAGAAATCGGAGTTTCGGGATATTCATCTATTATACGTTTCTGCGGACTTTTTCCATTTTTGATGTGTTGTTTAGTCAGTTTGCGATAAACTATTTACAAGTTAATAATATTCTTTCCCCTTGAAACTTACGGAGGAAAATCTACCTTCCTCGAAACCTATTGAGCATAGGTCTAACAGTGGACTGCAAATGCGTTGAGGACGATAGATGTCACTTTTGACAGTTCCGATAAAGAAATACGATATACATTGATATAAACTCGTTCTAATTTTCACACGTTCATTTTTGTTTTGCTTTTCATTGACCTTAATCATTAAATACGTTATACTCTGCAATTTATTAATATCCTTTTTTTTTTTTTTTTTTTTTTTTTTTTTTGTTCCAAGCAATCTTTCTGGCGGGGTAGTTTACATTGACAACAAAAGAAATCAGGCACTTCCGGTTGCTCAATTTGTCAACATCGATCATTCCGACAGCTAACTATAGACTAATTTCCCTTACATGTATCTGCTCTAAAATCATGAAATATATTGTCAGCAGTAATATAATGAAACACGCTGAGTCCAACAATATACTCTACCCTCCTTCAGCATGGCTTTACAAATAAACGCTCATGTGAAACACAACTGCTTGAATGTATCGATGACCTAACAAAAAGCAATTGAAATGGGAAAACAGACAGACCCTCTCATCCTGGATTTTTCAAAAGCTTTTTATAAAGTGCCTCGGAGCATATAGCTGCACAAACTTCGTCATTATGGTACCAGAGGAAAGACAAACACTTGGATCAAAGCATTTCTATCAAATAGAACACAAGTAGCGAATCCTCTGATAAAGTCAAAGTAGAATTTGGAGTTCCCCAAGGATCTGTATTAGGGCCAAGTTTATTTCTTTTCTTCATAATGACCTACCAGAAATACTTCACTCAACTGTTAGATTATTTGCTGATGATAATGCAGTTTACCTTACCATTACGTCAGATAATGATTGTCAAAGATTCTAATTAGACTTAAACAAACTATCAACGTGGGAAAAAAAATGGAAAATGGAGTTTCATCCTGAGAAATGCATGCAGCGTATTGACAGTAACAAAGAGGGAAAAATTGATAAAATGGAATTATAATCTCTACGGTCATATATTTAAACACGAAACATCTACAAAAGATCTTGGATGTACCATCACTAGAGATTTAGACTGGAATGAACATGTCCAAAACATAACAAGTAAAGCTAGTCGAAGTCGGGGATTCTTGCAACAATCTCAAAGAAATAGAATAAGAACCGAAAGCCTTTAATAATATCCTTGCTGAATATGAGTGAGGAATCAAGTTTTTTCGAATTGTTTGTCCCCTTGCCCCATTGTCAATCTGTCACTGATTGTCATATGGAATGCTTCAACTGTCTTATAATGAACATCTTTATTATCTTATATGTTAAGCTGGCTTATTAGGCTGTGTGCATTCTTTATTATGCTATGTACCTTCTTTACTGTGTTAAGCATACTTATTTATTATGCTGTGTGCATTCTTTATTATGCTATGTACATTCTTTATTATGTTATGCACATTTTGTATTATGTTTGTACTTTTGTTCATCCCTGTTTTTTATTAGATGTATATTATATTTTTATGTTCTTTATAGTTTTTTATCGTGTTGCTTGATCTTCCTGTTTTATTACTACAATATTTGTATTACTGTGTTTAAAGTTCATTTTGTTATGTGTGAAAGTGTGTCATGATGATGCGGACAACATTAACGAGTAAAAGTTCATTCAGCACTAAACAAAAATTTAACAAATGCGGCAAACAAATGTCAGAGGTGCGTCATACCATTCGGAATCTTCGGGTAATAGCATCCATCCATTAGGGAGAGTAAGAGGCGATGTGATTATTGTTAGCAGTCTTTTGAAACAGAGGATGTGTTCATTTTTGCTTGTGCCAACTTCGTTAATGTAATATTAAAGCAGATTTAAAACATATTGCATTAGCATCATTAATTTTTTTTTTGACAATGTGATCCCTGTTTATTAAATTTACTACGATAAACAACAGAAATGCGGCAACCATGTGCTATCAGCACTTTGATTTGTAATCATTATAAGACTTATAGATTGAAGTAATTATGCAAAAGCTTGGCTGCGAAAGTCAATGGGTGGCTCACAATTGATTCCAGATAGTAGATCTACAAGTTTCGATCATTTTATAGTGTAACAAATAATCCCCGTAGATATCGGAGGTCGAAAGCTTGATGTGATTGTGACATTGATTTGTATCAGATTTCAAGCTTTCTTCATGGGTTATTGTAGCATCATAATTTATTTAAACCTGCATATTCACCATCCAAAATTTCTAAGAGCCATCTTTGCATCAAAACAGACTATATTCCTCCGCATGGTCAAGTTATAATACTAAAACAATCAAGGAAAGGCATTTACTTTACAACAAACCTTTAGTCAGACCCCATTTAGAATATGCAACAACTGTTTGGGACCCTTACAACCAAATTCAAATTGATAAAATCTAAAAGGTACAAAGAAGAGCCGCAAGATACGTCACCAGTCGTCATAGAAATCGTTCAAGTGTAAGCGAAATGATACAAGAATTAGGATGAACAAGTTTTCAATCTAGACGCAAAGAAGCTAGACCTATCACGTTGTATAAAAGCCAAACCGAAAATCAAGACATACAAATAATCATGATTTGCAAAATACACTGCCACTAAAGATTGTAGGAAATAGTCGTTCTACGTAAACACCATCAGATACTAGAACAAACTGCTACCGGATATAGCCTCAGCTGAGTCACTTTAAATATTCAAAACTCAAGTAACAACACCAACGAATTAAGTTACAAAATCCTGTTTTTATCCTGTTTTTAACCATGCGCGTCTTTGCCAGTATACAATGTATTCAATATGTTGAATGTGGGCAGTAAACGGAAGAAGAAGATTGATGTAAAGTTGATAACGCCTAACTTATTAGAATCCGTTACATCCAACATGTTACACAGACATCCATTTTAATTTATATTCAAATACTATAGTGACAAGGTAAACAACTTCCTAAATATTATATTCATTTATCGTTAAAATTCCTCCTCTCTTGATTACCGTAAAATAACTAATACTGATACATTCACAATAACGCTTTTTGAACAAATAACTGATATTTATTTATTTACTATAACACTTTGTGAACAAATAACTGATATTGACACATTCACAATGACGCGTTTTGAACAAATAGAAACGATAATGGGGAATTCATCATAATTCTAATAAAAGGAACGTATCAGTCGACATAATTATATTTCTTATTTAATTATGTTCTTATTATAAAACATCTGAGAGCATTTCTTTACTTATAAGCAATTTGTCAAACGGTCTTAGATACTTTCTGTCTCTTTGTAACAGGAATACAATATTACTTAAAATGTATGCTCCCTTGGGTATCAAGGATGAGGTATAGATGCTGTTCAGGAATTATGTATCTTAAAATCCTCAATAAGGTATCCAACAAATTTTTATATTAATGAATTATTTGCAATATAAAATGTAATTAATCATAACCACGTTTATATTAACACGAAATCAACTCTTTTAAATGCTTTGGAGAAATTAGCGTGATTTATAATAACGAAATAAGTGACACAAGCCTTATGTAGTTTTCGATATGCTCCTTGTTATAGATATATATCATTATATCCACTCACTTTGTTTTTGTTTGTTTAATTTATATAGTTCATAAATGTATGAATTTAATGTAAAACATTTTTTAAGAATATGATAAGTTTGAAGATTGGCAGTTGTAAGCGATTTAAAGCTACTGCCTTATTCAAATATCTCCAATTTATGTCAAACGATTATCGCATTATTGATCAATTCAGTTTGTTTTCATAGTTTAGACACATTATATCAGCTTTATAAAATCCACTTTGTATATACATATATTTGCAAGCTATGTATATTCTCGCAGTAAGTAAGTAAGCGGTAGAAATATAGCGAAAGAGTGCCAAAATGGCTGTCTAATTCGTTAAGCAAATCTCGAAGGTAATCGTCACTAAAAGCTGTCTTGTCTAACACTGTACTTAGACATGGCAATGAATAATCAAAATCCTAAAACGGTCCTAAGTGACAAGCAAGTTGATGTATGGTATTACAGTATGAAAGCCGTGCGATAATCATTCATTTGACACGTTTGGAGACTTGTGTGATCTATGAATTTCAATAAACTTGATCAATAGATGCCTAGAAATAGAAATGTCTAGAATAAATGGACATTTTGTTGACCAAAGTCTTCAAGGAACGAACTCTAGGAGATATATTATCATACTTTCCCACTTGCATTAAGTATACCTTATTTATACGAGGGTTGTTCAAAATAAAAGCAGACATTTTATTTTCATTTTAATTCATGATGAAGAGCTGGTAATTATGCCCTTATTGTCCGAGAAGTCTATACAGAATTCATCACTTATACTCCATAAAATGTGCTCTGATCATTGAAGCAAAGAAACTTTTCGGTCCCATTTTACAACTAGCGGGGTCAGTCGACTTTCATTATTTGGATATTACGGCGTTTAAAATCACACATAAGGTTATAAGACGTAAACCAATTTTCCAAATTGTAACGTATAATCAAAGTGAGGTCGACAAATAATGTTGGTGTCATTAAGGCGCTAAAAGCGGCTGAAATAATAGTTCTGGGGAAATCGTTTTTCAAGCCAAATTTGTCTGATAGTTTTTTCCGATCTTGACAGACAAAATTATTGACTATCGTGAATACGAACAAATGCAAAATGGCCTTCAGAATCTGCCTCGCCATGTCACAATATAAATTTCCTTAGCATTCATCACTCACGACGGCCAAGTGCGACAACTTGATCCTTATCTTGATACCTTACTTTTTCAAGAATTTCCCGTATAGAATTACTTCACTCGTGTGTAATATGCTGTCTCATGTGAAGCGGCAGTAAGAATGAGACATTGACAGTACTTCATCTGGGAAATTATTCTTTTGTTAATACTCATCGTAGAGAGTCATTCATAATGACATTATAGAAATGAATAGTGGGATGATAGTTAAAATTGATCTCTAATTTGAATAAGCATTTCCAGCAGTATTGAAGCAGAAATAAAACTGTCACGTTACATGGGCATGCATGCACTTTTAGATTGCAATCAATTATTCACAACCGTATCACACTAACATGTTCTCTGAAGTGCATAGCAACCCTGTGAATGACATTGTCATTTTATTACTATTACCATTCACAGGTTTTCAATACGTTAGCAGTGCAAATATTCTGCTTCGTGGTGAACTATCTACTTCACAGCAATCCACATTGTCGGGAACACACAAGCGATTAATTCCAATACTTTCTATATATCATCGTCTGTAGGTTTGCTTATGGGGCTATCACACCCTAGCATAAGTAACTACGAGTCTTGCATGCGAGCGTATGATAATAAAGCTCATACGTTCGCAAATGCAGACTTACGCTAGGGTTAAGTTAAGCATAAGTCGTAAACGTTTCAATCAAAAAAAAAACCTTTAAATCTTTAAAGCTTATACATTACGAATACGTTTATTATACGCTAACCATAAGCTAAATACGCTAGAGTGACGCTTGAGGAATGTTACTCATAGGTCAATTACACTTCTTATACGTTGGCATGAAGGGGATCAGTAAAAGTGTATCGGTAACGTCTTTGTAATATATATCTAACGAATGAGTAAAGTATTTAATGTATATGTAACAACTGACTGACATACTTAACGTATGCCTGACGATTTATTAGCATATGGAAAACCTATCCAACGCGTATTGCCAGCGTATTGAACAAATAATATTAATTATAAGGTGTGATACTGACCCTACATGCGGAATCAGTAATGTCCACACGGTACGAACTAGCCAAAACCCCATATGAACATTTCTGACCCTCTTTATTGCCGTGTAGAATCAGTACCGAATATAATGGATTTGTTTCATCGACCACTTTTATTTGTCATATATTTGTTGATGCAGACAGCTTTCAACATCCCACAATCGAGCAATGTAAATGTCGATGTACTTAACTGATCCTAATAAAATATTCCGGTATCGATAAATGTTCATTATATTGTGAGACACTAAAGAACACATGTCATGAAATCAAAATAAATTATGGTGAGTATATTTTTTGAAGCCATGGTCCTATGTGGAAATAAAACCCTATATAGAAATATAGCGGTTTACCACGTGACCGCGAACGTATGCAAGTTGAGGGAGTTGAAACAAATACATGTATACGGTGTATAGGGTCTCATTTCCATGTCTTAATTGTAGTTCATCCCCAAAAGAAAGAGAATAAAATTACATGTAGCTCTTCTCCAACACCAGTACGTTCTGATAAGTTTGGCAGTTCACTGTAATCAAATAGACGT